>JAQGCL010000189.1:0-19616 GCA_034699605.1 Isotomiella paraminor | reverse complement strand
GAAGCCAAGAAAAGTGGTACGCAAGGCCATGCAGTTGAAAAGTGGAGGATAAATTGAAGAAGCACAGAGTTGCTTAACAAACTTCCTTGCCTTTACTGCCTACTAAGAGTTGCTTTCTTCATCTGACTTTAGATTATTACTTATTTGTTTCATAAACCTGAGTGTCTACCACCGACTTTCTTCTAAACATACAATACTTTTTCTCCAAACAAATTTTGCGGAGACAATCAAAACTTTTCATGTTATGCTTTGCCCAGCACTGTACATCCTGAGTAATCATTGAATTGATAACTTTGTTAACCTACTTCGTTGTTTACTACGGCCCTTGTCATTTATCTACAACGAATGCAATTTGGTTGGTAGCATAACAGAGGACACTACGATCGGCATCAAAATGAATTTAATGAGTAGCATGGATGTAGTGATTACAATATAAGTCTATCAGGTGCAATCTGCACATGTCTGATCGTCGGGATGAAGTTTGTACGCCACTTCAATCATGGCCTTGGAGATAGTGGATTGAAGTCCCTTCCTCTTCTGGGCGTTGGAATTACGATGTTCGACATCCAATTTATTTTGTAATTCAAGGAGTGATTCATTGATTCGCCTGTATTCCGGACCATGGTGGGGACCTTTAAACGCTTTGATGTTCTCGCAGATTCGTTGGATTGTTGCTTCAATCTTAGTTAGGTCATTGGCGGTGTTGGATGGTTTAGTGACGTTCGGCTCCGGGACAGGTTCATCTGAAGCTTTGGAATAAAACCTTTATTTCCTTTTGAAATGGGGCGCACTTATATGTCATACCTAATGCAAAATGACGGTCCAAGTACTCCTGAATTTTATTGCGCAAATGGGTCCCTCTCCGCATCACAACTGGTATGTCCCGAAACCTGGCTGTCATTGTTTTTTAACCTACCAACAAAGTTCAATTTTCATATTAGTACTGGTCCTTTTCTAAGTGTCATTTGTCGCAAGGTTCTGAATGAAAATAATGGGAGGGTTACCCACTTATTGTTTACATGAGGATACATTTATTAATGTAACGTTGAATTAGGTATAATGTTAAATGTACAAAATTTGTTGTGTTAGTCAGTGTGAACCGAACAATGTCTGGCTTAATCCTGTAATTCTTTGATACGTTCTGCAGATAAGTTGGTCCGCTGTGCTTCAATCTGAACAGACTCAGATCCCCCTGTAGACTTAATACAAGCGGTAACATTTAGTATTCCATGTTCGTTTAAGCTCAAAGTCACGTCAATTTTTTCTGAACCAGCGGGTGCCTTCGGTATACCCTTCAGGGTGAATTTTCCCAGTAAATTGTTATTAGTAGCGACGGGATCTTCTCCTTCGTAAACTTGTATCTTCACCTCAGTTTGGTTATTTGACGTGGTAAAGTAGGTTTGTGTCTCCGTGGTAGGAATGGTTGTATTCTTTCGAATGATGGTAGAAAACACGTCTCCCAAAGTATATACACCTAACGAGTGAGGATTCACGTCAGAGAAATTAATTTCTCGTAATCGTTCGGCCCCACTCTTAATTGCTGCAAATATAGCTGCACCTCGAGCAACTACCTCGTCTGGGTTAATACTTCGTGTGAGGGGCTTCCCCGGGAATAGATCCGATAGCAACTGTTGCACTTGAGGTATGCGAGAAGAACCGCCTACCAAAAGAATGTCATCCACCTCCTTTGGATGTAGTTTGGCTTCTTGCAATGCATTCCGTACCACATCAATGGTGTGGTTAAATCGTTGGGCATTTAGTTCATTAAATTTGTCTCTTGTAATTTCAACGTTCAAGTCTTTTTCTGGCAGTAACGATTCGCAGATGATACTTCTGGTTGTCGACACAGAAAGAGCAATTTTCTCCGCTTCACAGACGTGCCGGATTCGGCGCAGGCGACTGTCTACAACGGACCGCGGATCGTCGCGGACGTTGCACTTTTCTTTTTCCTGAAATTCCTTGACACAGTAGTCAAGCATAGCATTGTCAAAATCCTGTCCCCCCAAATGATTATCTCCGCCAACAGCAAGAACATTTATCTCCCCTCCACGTATGGTTAAGACGGAAACGTCAAAGGTACCCCCACCCAAGTCGTAAACCAACACGTTTCTACATTTATCCTCAGTGTAAGATAAAGAGTAAGCAACGGCTGCAGCCGTTGGTTCGTTCAGGATACCCAAGACTTCCAAACCCGCGATTTCACCAGCGTCCATGGTAGCTTGCCGTTGAGAATCGGAAAAGTAGGCTGGAACAGTTATAACGGCTTTTGTGACTTTGACGTTTAAGTATTTCTCAGCGTCTAATTTCAATTTGGTTAAGATTTCCTTCGACACTTCTTCAGGGAATATTGTCTCCTCCCCAATCTTAAATTTGGGAAGTCCCTTTTCTTCGACAACATCAAATGGCCACAACTTCATATCTTCTTGGACAGTGGCATCTTTAAATTTCTTCCCGATTAGTCGTTTAGAGTCGAACACTACTTTCCCCGGATGAATCAGAGCTTCTTTTTTCGCCACTTCACCTACCACCTTCTCTTGCTTTTTGCCATTCGCGTAAAGTACATAACTGGGGGTGGTACAATTGTTGGTGTTGACGTCGGGTATCATTTCAATGCCGCCGTGTCTGAAGACTGCGACGCAGGAGTATGTCGTTCCTAGATCTATTCCAATGGCGATGCCATCAAGCTCATTGGTTCTTGCTATGTTCAAGTCCACATAACGCCGATAGGAACGATCCAATATGTTTACCACTGCTGTTCGCAAAGCTGGAATATCAGGAACGTTCACTTTCTCCCTAGCCTGTAAGCAAGCGTTGTGATGTAAAGCGTCCAACTCCTCTGTGGTGAGAGCCTTTGGGTTCTTTTCAATTTTCTTCATAATTTCGTGATATGCAGTTCTGCACTTTACTAAATACAGCTCGACTTGATCGTTATTGGGAAGCTTCCCCAGTTTTTCTTGACAATCCGAAAGAATTCTGGTTTCAACGTTTTTCATGGTCGCCATAAATTGCTCTGGAGACATGTTTACCCTTGGTTCAATGCTGGATTGAAACCGAAGCATCTCCTCCTTCAAGAATGTTTCAAAATCGGCCTTCCCCTTGTTTTCCAAATAGCTATTTGCCTTTACACAAAATTCTACAACATCTTCCTCAATGGACCGCAAGGCTTGTTGGTACATGTCAGCATTTCTATCCATCATAGCATTGAACAAGCTGGACATGTCGTCTCCAATAGATTTGATAATGTTTTCTCCTTCATTCGATTCGATATCTGTCACTCTTTGTCGAACCTGCCCAATCATCAATGCCATAACGTCCTTATGGATGGCCTGAAGTTCCCGTTCCGAAACAATTTTCTCACCAATTTTTTCTTCTACTCGTGATTCGTAGTCGCCGACTACGGACTTCACCATTTCGTACGCCTGCTGATTTTTAAGCTGTTTCGATTTTTCAAATTCCTTTACCGCGTCTTGCCGGACAGCACGCAGTTGTGTTCGTAAATCGTTTGTTACCTTTCTCTCCTTCTTGGCTAACAGGGATGGATAATTGTCTTCAAAAGCGCTTATTTCGTCATCTTGCAAAATCTCCATTTCGCGATACGAGGACGCGTTCAGGCCTGACTTTTGGATGACCTGTTCAACTTTCCCTTTACAGTTTCTTTTTGCATTCTTTATCAGATTAGCCAATCCAGCTTCAATATCGTCCAGAAGCTGTTTGTGCATTTTTTTATTGTTATGATAATGGGCGGTAATCTTTTTCTCCAACTCTTTTTCGACATTTCCCTCGGAATCCGCCATTTGTTGACTGATAAGCATATCCTTTAAATTTTTCTGTGCTGTTGTAAGGCAGCGTTGATGAAATTTGGTATACCCTGGCTCAACAAAAGTGTCAACAGATGGGAAGGAATCACCAATTGCGTCCAGATATGATTGGTAACACTTCTGCAACGCATCAACTTTCCTCTGACTTGTTGCCTGCTGCCTGGACTGCAACTCAGTTTTTGCATTTTTCAGTGCAGCAATTACGAGTCTTGAAGCTTTAGAGGACATATCGGTAAGTAATTTTGACGGTAAAACGGTGTAATTTTGAAAAATTGCATCGAGACGGCTTGAACACTCTTGGTGTAAATGATCAAGAGATTGCAGTGATTCGCTTTTGTCCAAGGAGTTGCGAATCTCGTGCACGTACTTATCAATCAGTACTTCAAGGTCTTCCTCGAGTCGAAAAATGTTTTCCTCTATTAAAATCCGTCTAGTGGTCTCACAGGCTGCTACCCAATCATCAATCAATGCCTCAACTCCTCGCCTGAAGGCTTCGCAATGGACTTCTTCCTTTGTGAAAGCAATATGTTTGCTTGGATCTGCCGCAAAGTCTCTCCACCTTTTCCAGCAGGTGTTAAAATCTTTTTCGAAAACAAATCGTGGTTTTCGCATTTCACCTTCCGTTTTTAATACGAAGTCGTCGAATGCTTCGTTGATTTTCCGCTCAATTTTGGTGCCCAGTTGCTGTTTTTCTCTGTTGATAATTTTTTCCAACTCGATCAAGATACTATCCATGTGCAAATTTGCCATGTCGATAAATTCCTGGGCTTTTTCGGCGTGTAGAGTGTACAGGGGGGATAATTGCATGGAACAAGTTGCCTTTTGAAGTAAGTAGTGTTGGTGTATATCTGTTAATGACGGTCGACTTTCAAAGTAGGTCATCATGGATGCGCGAACCTTGTCCGTAACACCATTCACAATTTCCAAGCATCTATCTTCTTTTTTAGTGTTAAGATGGTTTATTTCTGATTGTGCAGCGGATACTATCTCCTTTACTTTGCTTTCCAAAATACGCTGATGTATGACTTTCAACTCAGGATTTTTAGGAATACAGTGTGTGCTGAATTTGCCGAACGACTTTGTAAGCAATTGGTCCCTGGCTATTAACAATGCGGATTCCGTAAAGTGTGGACCTCCACTAATTCTGACGAGGTCAATGCCATCTCGGAATTCCACTATGCAATTTAAGACCGCTTCTTCGCATTGTTTCTGCTCTTTTGAAAGCCATTCAGTGTTTTTCAGCTGCAAATTGTTTTTCTTCTGCCCCATTTCTTTTTGCAAGGTTCCCGCAAAGTCGGAAAAGAAGTCAGCGTCCAAGCTCGTAGAAACTTGCTTCAGTTTTTCATAAGCCAGATGTTCCGCGTGTGACGTTAGTTGTTCGAATTGCTCAGGTAGTATTGGCATATTTTGCATGGTTCCATTCACGGTATCTTCGTACAGTTTTAAGCATTGTTCCACACATTGCTTTCTCATTAGAGACTTTGAATCTTGAAAACTCTCCTTCCTGGTGTGGTATGCAGTAATCATTTCGTTCTGAAGTCCGCTCTGCTGTTTCTTCTTGAACTTGGGGAGCCCAATGTTCTTTGTCAATTCTTCGAATTGCTTCAGTATTTCGGGATAAATCGTTTTGAAAACTGAGTTGAGTTCTTCGGGTGATACGTACTTCCTTCCTCCAATTACGGATTCCAGTTCGTTGCCAAATCTTTCTGCGCATTCTTTGTACTTTGCTTCGATTTTTATCTCCGAAGCGGCTTCAATTAGTGGTTTAGATTCGGGCAATTCGACCCCGTTAAAAATTTCGATGTATTTGTCGAAAATGTTAAACAGTACATCACTGGTGACCGGTCCTCCCATGAAATGTTTTTCTTTTAGTGTATCAGGTACTAGAATAAGCTCAAGAAATTTTTGAACGTTGCTTCGAAACTCTGGTCTTAAAACGGTGAGGTCTCCTTTGTAATCATTTTTCAGTGCTATTTCCCCAGGGTGAGGCATCAGGAAACAAGATATGTCTTCAAAACAGGTTCGCATTAGTTCCCTAACTCGTTTAGCATCCTTTGTAACATCTGGGGTGACGTCCAACTTTTTGGCGAGGAAAAGTGCACCACCGAATGAACCGTACTTGAAGGATTCAGGAATATTCCAATCCCTGATAAGAAACAGAAGATCTTGAAATGGTCTCCATTTGCCTTCGGGATTTTCAGAAAGCGAGAGCATCCCGAAATCAAGAAAGCGACCGAGAATGTTCAGCTGATCCTCCAACAAATTGCCCATTAAATTATAAATTATAGTAGTGGAAGCCATTAAGCTGATGCCAACTAGCATGGACCACTCCCTTTCCGACGTGTATCTGTCGAATACGCCCTGTGTGTCCATTAGGAGCAGGGCTATGGTGCTTCCATCTGTCCGTTTGAGAAAAAATGGTTTGGACCACATCCAGCAACCCACAGTCTGCCGATCATCGTTATTTTCAAAATGAAATGCGGTTGACAAAGACCCTTTTTCTATCAGACATTCCCAAGCTTCCTGAAAGCCAGCCTCCATTTTCAGCAGAACGTTGATCAGGATTGACATGAGGAACGATTTGCCCTGTCGCGATGCTCCACAGATTGAAAGAAGATGAATAGGGTAACCCTTTGCTTGGGACAGGACTCCTTTCAAGGTTTGACGATTGAGGGACATGCTTGGGGCTCTGTTTGGCACCCGCTGAAAGTCCATAATTTGCACAGCATGTTCGTTGCCTGATTGGAATGCCATGGTGACCTATAATTAAAATAAACTATTAGTGGTTGGCCAATACGAGATGTAGTCCACTCCTATCTCAATTAGGTCACCATAGCAGACACCAAACAGCCAAACCCTGCTGGCAATAGATCTTGTCCTAACATTGGCATTGTTCTCTACAAGAGAACATTGGAACATGTCCGAGAGCGAATCTCTTAATAATTCTCTCGATTTAATATATGTTGTAGGAAATGGTGACAAAGTACTTATGGCACCCTTGGTTTATCTGGATGGGGCCCCTAATACAAATGAAGAAAACAAGCATCTCCTGCTGCCAGATCACACTGCAAAATCGGTTTACCCCCACCGTCATGTGGTCCACTCATGTCATTGAAGTGTAAGTGTTAAGTATCGCAGGATCAGATGAATTGTTGGAAACGAAGGATCCCTTGCGTGTGCTCAGTTAACAATACTCTTGGTGTTACAGGTCCAGTTCCCCTGAGTTTAGATGCAAGAAATAGGATATGAACATCTGCACAATTGCAAGACTATGGTTGACCCAACATAAGTAGTTAAAATTGAAAACCCCCTTTTAGAACGAAGGTTGGAAGCAGTATTTGGGGTAACTTCAGACCTGCTTAAAACAGTATGGCAAGTGATATAGCTGAGTACCATTCGCGAGTCCAGTACCAAACACCATTATTATTATTCCTCGAAAAACGGTAGCAGCAAGCACCGTTTGGGTCCACGTCAAAGCACCAAGTTTGTAATCTCACTACCATATTCCGTTTGTAAAAAGAGAGTTACTTATTAGTGATTTCCATTAATGGACATACAAGGGTGAAGAAACGTTGACCGTTGAACATGTGTTGCTTTGAAATTAATGTGGTACTCGTATTAGACTCAAAGTTATAATACTCTCATTTTACAATGATCATGCGATGAGAGGAAAGGTGGCTTTCTGCTCCATAAGTATGACAGTACATGGCCTCAGTGGAGGCCATGTAATGTTATACTTATGCATCAAAAAGCCGCCTTTCCTCTCATCGCATGATCATTGTAAAATGAGAGTATAGTACCTACCTTTTGTTGAAGTCAACAACAACTACTCGTGCAATGCCTTGCTTTTGAAATGGTTGAAGCAGTGAAATTGGACAGTCCGGTGATCACAGTGTCTCCTGAACGAATGAACAAAAATCTGGACGAACATCAATGCTATCAACTCTGTGTAGTCTCAGATAAGCGAACGGATTCAATTATGCTGCTGAATGAAATGTTGCGCAAGATGTGTAATCTAAGTGGAAAGATATGAGTCCATCTACCAACACAATATCGTCACATCCGTTGCCGTACTTCTCTATATCTCTTGCAATCACACCTTTTACCATACCTAATTATTAAATTGTTGGCTGCCCAGCACAATAGACAAAGCTGCCCTCCTCGTGTTTTAAAATTTGTTCCCACGTTCATTCGTGGGAGGGGATCACTTATTTAAAGGACATGTAAAAGTCAATTGGCAAAGTCTGTACCGGACTTCCTTATGTCGTTGCCAGAACCTCAGCAACTAAAGACCGATATCCGTTGGATAGTTAAATCCAAAGTGTTGAGTGTTATACACATTAGCGAGCTGTTCCTGTACAACTTTTTGTTAAACGGAGACTTACAGGAAAGTCATGATCGATGTTTGCAGTGGTTGAAAGAACTAGTTGAGAAGTTCGTCATGATGGAATGCAACACGTTCACCATTCAGAATGGTTATCAACAGGACCTTGCATCGTCTCTCGTTTTCACGCTTTCACCACAACTACAGTTTCTTCGAGATCGAGTTGAAGACGCCTGTCAGCCAGAGCTCGACATAATGCATTGTGTTACAACCGCGAACGTTACGGAATTGATGGAAGAGGGCATAGTTAACTTACGTTTGCTGCCCACCCTAGACAATTTTGTGCTTTACATAGAGAGCAGACTTGCGTTACGAATTAAAGAGTTGAACTCTTGGTCATCCAAAAGGCCATCACGTTTGTCTAGTACTCATCTTCTCCTGTGGAGAGAAAACACAAGTCGACGGTGTCAAGAGGTAAAGGAGGAGCTTCTGCGGCTGTTTTACATTCAACAAAGAGTCCTGGAGGAGCAAAATTAACCATAGAATTGGCATTCCACGCTGGCAGACGCATCATGATGTAATCAAGACAGACGAGCAGACATTATTAGCATAAATAAGTCTGATTTACAAAATAGACTTAGTCGTGCATAATTGTTTTATACTTATTTACACTTTGGTCACCGCAATGAGTGTACAAAATCTACCAATAAAGCCAAACATATAGTATGATTTCGCACACATTTCGAGTTAAAGGGTCTTGGAGAATGATAAGTACCCTGGATCCCCTCCACATTCTTCTCTGCTCCATATCTCATTATCTCAAAGAGAAGGTCAAATGAACATGAAGGATGACCTGGAAGTAAACATCACTTCTAACCTAACGAGTCATGTATGGTTATGCATTCGAGTCCCATGTCCAACTGTCACAGGTACTTTCTACCAGGAGGGTCTCAGGTAGTTCACAAATTTAGTTCATCAAGCTGGATAGGAAATGAGCACCAGTAGGCATGAAAAAATATTCATCAATGTTAAATAATTATACTAGCTTATTCACGCGTAACTGTACAAAAGTTGCAAATTTGCCATATCGTGCAATTGGCTTGAAAAAGGAATTACGTGTGCCGACAAAAGTCATGACCCATTCAGATAAGCAAGCCATAGCTATGAAGTCATGCAAGACCTGTGCTGACTCCGCATTTGACGGACGAGTGGACAGATTAACTTATCAGTAATTTACTCGGAACAAACAGACCACTTGTGTCGAGCGAAATGAGTTCATTTATCACCACTGCATGATTATTCAAATTCCATTGCACCGAAACTAAAAACCAAGAAAAGGTTGGCCTTTTGTTAGTCACAGAACTTTCCTCAGAAGTCAGATGGTTTTAACCCTTTACATAATCCACATTGTTACCATACTGTAGTGGAATCTGCCTCCACGGTTTGTTAAAATGATTGCCAAGATATACAACACCTCGGTTTGAAGTAATTGATTTCTGCCACAGTTGTAGTTGCTGGTTTATTGCGAAATGGTAAAATGTTCTGACCGAATGTAATCGTTAATACGAAATATGCGGTTCCACTACCTAACGAGTCATGTATGTTTATCCATTCGAGTCCCATGTCCAGCTGTCACAGGTACTTTCTACCAGGAGGGTCTCAGGTAGTTCACAAATTTAGTTCATCAAGGGGGATAGGAAATGAGCACCAGTAGGCATGAAAAAATATTCATCAATGTTAAATAATTATACTAGCTTATTCACGCGTAACTGTACAAAAGTTGCAAATTTGCCTTATCCTGTTAGATGTCGCTATTCTACATAGGTTTGAAGTAATTGATTTTTACTACAGTTGTAGTTATATTGCCATATGATAGGTTTTCAGTTCCAAAATATAATAGTCTTTGACGCGAAATATGCAGTTTAACATGTTAACGAGTAATGGCTCCGTTCTAAACTTGACCTGGAAGAAGAATAAAATAAATAAAAGACAAATTGATGAGATTGGGATAATTCGCGATAGGTAATCGCCTGTCGTGAATTGGTCGTTCGAAATAACGAGTGTCAGCCATTGATCCACATAATTAAACACAATCTGATTTGTATACCTCGGACATTACATCATTGTTTACAGAATGGTTGATTCCCGTTAATGTTTTCCACAAATGTAGTGAGAAGTGTGATTAATTTCTCTCACTTTATCGTCTCATTATCGTCTGGTATCATATCTTATCACCAGTTCAGTCGCGCAACACTAAAGTTTGGACGTGGGTTTGAACAGTGCTCTCAATCATTTCATACCTTTGCATCAACTATGCTCAGCAAGTAACCAGCTCATAGTCTTTGCCAGGCTACATAATTGTGTCCATATTGATTTGCTCTTTCTGAATTACACCCTGCAAGGCACGGCCATGTCGATTTCTGTTTGCAACAAAGGCGGTTGGGAACTCGTTGGGGGTGCCGACAGTTTCACAGAGATTGCAACTATCTCCTCAATATCGGGAATTCCTCACTTGACGATCAAACCAAACGCATTTGAATCGTTACTTGCTTACGCCGAATCCATATCTAGGCTCCCTGTATCCGTTAACGTTGTTCTCGGGATGAACCCTGCCGCCAGCTTGAAACTGCTGGGTGACATTGCCGACAGGCTTCTGCGTGAGTGTGTGACGCCCGACCCACGATTCAAAGAAATGGGTCGACTATATTCACTGTTTCAAGATGAAATGAAGGACCTACAGAAGAAAAGATTGTTAGTTTTTGCGCACCCAATCGTAACAAACCTGGGCTGCGGGGAGTCGGTTCAGCTGTTTTTACTCCCCATCTGTGATCATGCCGATCCGGATTACTTTGTGCTGTGTGGTGTTGCCGCCACCTTGGCTAGTACGGTTGTATTTCAAACAGATCATCATTTTGAGGTAAGGAAGGAAAACAATTAAAGTGATACGTTTAAAATGCATTTGAAATTGTAAAAGTGACTTGATTGGTACAATTTTGTTTTATAGACATCGATGTTATGGCTTAAAAATGTGGCCTCTGTTGTTGGAAAATTTGTTAAAAATGTAAGTTTCACTAATCTTCATATTCTCTCAAAATCTTGGACGCCTGGGTGTGCGTACAAACTTGGAATGCAGACGAATGAAGAATACGTCACCAAAAGTTTGGTTAACATGATTGAAAATGATAGAATTATTTGTACCCAACTTGTGGCTGGTGCAAAGTGTTTTATGTATCAAACCGACGCTAACGATGAGGCCGAACCGACCAAACGTCTGATTGCACCATACATTGCATATGTACTTGACTCAGGAAAACCAAAGGAATACAAGGGGCGATGCTTGAGTGCAGTTGAATTAATTGACGTTTTAGAAGTTGTCCCCAGTTTGACAGATCTAAGGAATCTGTGTGACGAGGAAGATTTTGGTGCAATTTTGGAAGACAGTAGAAAACGGATTGCCGAAGATTTGGGCGTCCAAGAAGAACCCGAGATAAACCTTAGGATTGATCCTTGTGAAGATCCAGAAGAGGAGGAAGAAAGTGTTGGCCAACTACCATGGGAAGTAACGACAAATGCACCGGATGATGACGGTCAAGGACTGTGTTGTCCACCCGAGCAACGTTGGCACCCTTCCAAAAGTACATGTGATGAGTCTTCCATACTCCCAAGCTTCCAACAGCAGACGTCATATTTAGCTCCGAACATATGTTATACGAGGGAAGCTGCGCCGCCTCAGTCAGGACCGTCGTCAACAACATCAAGTGTAGTCGGCCGTCCTCCGTGGGAAATTTCAACGGAAACGCCTTTCGATCAGTCATTTCCGTCTTCCTCAGTCTTAAAACAACAAGACGGAAATCAAACATCTACATTCACTTTGGATGACTACGTGGACCCCAAAAACACTAATTACCGAATCCCCTCATTCCGTAATTTGCTTTCGGGCACTACCCAACTGTCCCTCGACGATAATGTAGCTTCAACCTTGATCGATCCGTCACTTCAACAAAAAAATGAAATGGCGAATATTGAACAGTCCAACGCCGAAACCATGAGTGCTAACATTTCTTCTGCAGGCCACATCCCGGCATTGTCAGCATCAGAGATTAGCTTGGACAGTAAGGCAGAAAATACCATTCCTGACACCATTAACTTCGAAATTCTTCGTCGAGTCTTCCTAAACTGCGAAGTCTCCAAACGTATGTCGCCTAACGATTTGTTGGCTCAATACATTCGTGACACCTCCAATGGAGTTTCAGTAACTCAGCAACAAAATGTACTAAACAAGTTCGAAGCTCTAGTGAACCAAATGTCGGAAATCCAAGATTGCGTAGAAAACTCTTTCAAGAATATTCTGTTTTTCGAAAATGAACAGACATTGGACACAATTATAGGGCAACATTTTGTTTCCGTTACTAAAGGAAATACCGATGACGTCCTCTCCGAGATTCTAAAGGAAAAAATAATTAAAGTTTCAAAGGCATACCAGGACTACAACCGTTCCGTTCGAGACACGGAGGAGCGATACATTGATTCAGCGAAGAGACAGATTGTACAACACCTTCAACTGTACATGCAAAACGGCAAACCCGAGAAGCAGATTGGGGAATGTATGAATATGATAGAAGATCTTCTAAGGGACTGCTTTCCAGGTAGCGAAACGAATCATGCATATCTGGACGATAAAATCGCATCGGCTAAGAAAGAGATTCGAGTTCTCTGGACAACTTTTGTGGACAAGGTAAAAAGATTGTCATTTTGCTAAACAAATCTCCATGGCTTCAGGTTCAATGGCAGACTTGTATTTTCAGAAAGTCGGCACAGCCGGGGAAGGCGAACAAAGACAAGAGGAACCAATGGAAGTTGACGAATACTGTGAAACAGGACAAAACCAACCAGACCAAGGATTTAAGCCAGTTGGGCAGGGCCAGTTCAGCTCGAGTGGCTTGGGAAGTTCTCTAAGGGTACAATTGCGTGGTATGGAAGGGAATTTTCCTAACCAAAAACCAACTCCTGAGTTCGAGTTGGGAGGGAAAAAACTTCAGTTGGCGCCATCTGTATTTTCTCATCGATCACACGACCCCACGCCTCATCCAGATCCAAGATTGAGCCAACCCTTTCTGCAGCACAGACCAGCTCGTCCAATCTCAGATAGAGGGATGAGCGGAGCATCACAATCACAGATTCCCATTTGCATTTATTACTCGTGGGAGCGTATTGTGGTTCAAGGTCACAACGGACATTTGATAGCACCGGTTCCTAACACCTTAGCAATCACCAGCAACGGGGTTATTCTTGGAGCTTCTACTAACCCTTTGTACAAACGTTTCTCCTTTTCGGAATTCGGAGCAAAGATTTCCAGTGATATGCTCAAAACCGCTGACCTTAACGAAGGTGGTCTTATGATTGGTATATCATTGGCCAAAGTTTTCGCCACCATTGAGGGACAAGTTGGAAACGATTTGAGTGTCTGCCTTGTGATACCGTCAATCCTCTGCTCCCATTTTACAGCCATATTTGAGAATGCCAGAAAGTACTTTGTGGGAAACGTAATCGTGGTCGAGGAGGCTACTGCAGCTTTTGCATGTTTTCAGCAAGACCTTAAGCACGGGGCAGGTGGCACCGTCTTTGTATTAAACAACGAGAACCCGCCTTTCACATCTGCTGTGACCTATGAACTAAACCACGAATCCTGTAAAGTGATCGATTGGGCGCACGGAATACGCATCCCTTCAAGGTTTCTTAAGGGATTAGACGATGAATCGTATCACTCTGCCATAAAATCAATCACAAGACGTAAACCATATCCAACCGCAGCATATGTCTTTAGTAAAACCAGCATGGATCATATCAAAACATACGTGAAGAAATTTGTTGACAAGAGATTTGTACGAAGTTTGACAGAGGATGACATTATACACGGTGGCATGACGATTGCCAAATCAAACAGCCAACCGCCACACTCGCGCAACCCAACCATGAACTCGCTTTTAGTCGTTTGTTCACTTCAGAAAACAATTTCAGGGGTCCCGGAGGGTTGCTCACATAAACATATGAGTACAATCTATAGAGTACATAGCGAATACGACAGAGATTTGCAGCGCATTATCCAGAAAGATAAGTCGGATACTGAGGCGTACAGGGAAAGAGTTAAAGAGGTATTGATGCCCAAGTTTTTGAGTGCACGACCGGGTAAGAAGAAAGACAAAATTAACTCCGACATGCAGATGCTCGACAAAATGGCGTCCTGGAAAGAAATGGAAGAGATTTTAGACAGACATACACAACAATAAACGTTATAATTTAAGTTACCTTTTTGTAAAATAAAGTTGCTAACGTATCATAATCTGTTGTTCTAATCCATTCAGGATAAGGTGACTCAAAGTTTTGCACAAGTGCGGCTAATACGGACACATTCGTTTAAGCTCACTCACAAATTTATGTCTACAATCTTGTCTATTGTCCATATTGTCAGACTCAGTTGCTGATACATATACTCTTCACCTGTTTAATCTCAACTTATTTTGTCTCTTTCGAGGATTGTCGCCCTCGCATGTTGTGGTAATTCGCCTCTTGTTAAGAATAGTACAACCTCCATCAGTACCAAAAACATTTGTCAGTATACCCGTTGATAGGGTGGTTGCTAGGAGGTGGAGTGTCTGAAACGTGCATACATCATTTGTGGAAACGAACGACACCGCAATATTTATTTATTGATTTTTATTTATTTATTGGTCAACATGGCACCAACTCTAGGTGGTAACTTGCGCCACACGTTTCCAAAAATAGACATGTACAAAATATAGGTAAAGATGCTGGGAGGTGAGCTGAACTCGACTATCGGTAGCGCTAGATAGGCTAATTGATAGCAGCCTTTGCAGACTCCTCAATATCACCACACACAAATACTTTGCTGAGGTTCACTCAGCCCCAACAGCCAGCACCACATTACCTACATCCGTTGGTGACGGCGAGCCGTCACCAACGGCGAGCCCATACAACAGAGAAGCCTCACGACTTGCTCGTTTTGGTCCCAAACACACAGTTCTAGCACCTTCGGACAGCGGAGTACGTTAACAACACGGATTAACTTACAAATCAGGCAGTAGTCGCAGGTGACCCCGTCACCACTGGTCATGAGCAACTTCCAAAAGTGGCCGGTCCAACGAGGAGACTCGAACTCCTTCATTCCCCGCACCACTTGTTAGAGAGAGTTGCACAGCGGACCAGGCCAACCTGGCACAACAGGAGTGCAGGGTTGGAAGAGGACCTCCATCATTTATCTGGCAGCTGGTCTGGGAGGCGCGCTTTTTGTCACTCTATTTGATAATGGGGCATTTGGTATGGGAGCTTCTGGTGCCTGCTACGGATTACTCTTCGCACATTTGTCAACAGTCCTCATGGTGAACACATGCATTTCATTTACGCCTCTATTTTGGTCTCTTACTACAATTTTATTGAATTGCAGGCTTGGGAAGAGATGAAACACAAGGGACACATAAGGATTTATGAAGCTTTAAGTTACTGGGATGTGTTCTTACAAGGGAACATTGCCACATGTCCGATTCAGAGAGCGATTCTTTTTGATTTAATATATGTTTTAAGACATGGTAACAAAGTACCCCTGGTACCCTCGGTTTATCTGAATGGGACCCTTAAGGGACCAGGTGAAGGATTGTTTATATTTTCCAAAGTGGATTTTCCCTATGTTGCCCCCAGCAAGAAAAAAGGTGATTTTTACCAATACCTTGTTATGAGAATTTCGATGTTTTGTTCAATACCTCGCTGTGTAGAATTTTGGAATTACCGTGGCATAACTTGTTTGAGTCCATGACTTGCTTGATATGTTTTCTTAGTTGATCTGGCTCTCCCTTCACATCTTCCGAGAACTTGTACGCATTGTGGCAACGAACGACCCATGGGTAACTTATTTCTTTCCCCGTATCCATGAACCGTTTGTTTTTACACCGTTTGCCTGGCACAATAAGTTGGGCGTTGAGGGACGGATTATTTGTTCGCATCCACAGGAATGCCTCTCCACAATTCTAAAATGGACTCGACGAGAAGAGTTCCGCGGCTGCATGGAAATGTGTTCAGAAGCCGCAAATTCTGCTGTTACCTACGTCCAATACTCAAAGTATTGGGCGTCCGACATCTTGGCGTCCATCACACAAAACAAGTTTTTGGATGAGGAGATCATTTGGAAATTTATTTCTGAACTACTGGATGCAAAGGAGCTGGCACATGCTGGGAAGGGGGAGCTCCTGCTGCTTTGGAGTTTGTCAAACCACTTCAAGAAGGCTCGACCGCTTCCAAGGTATTCAATGAGTCATTTGGAAACCCATAATCTCGGTATCAAGCGGAGCGTTGGAGGGAAGAATTTCACAGCCTTGCGGGACAGGTCATTGGCAGAAATTGAGCTGGGTAGATGCAAAAGGGCGGCTTGGGCGTACGCAGCTTTTTCGGATGAGAGTCGGGAGTTGCAGCTGGAGTACTTCAAGAGGAAATACCCCTCGATTCCATGGTACGGTAACCAAGACAAGGGCGGAGCGCTTCTTCTTCTACCTCAGTTTACCGTTGCTTCATTCAGGGTCCTTCACAACTATCGGGATCCGGAGCATCTGAAATGGTACCAGGCCACTGGGGCCATAAAGAAGGACATGGAGGAGGTGAGGAGGGAATCGATCAGAAATATGGAAAATAACATAGGCGCTCCGCTTGAAGAGAAAGCAAGGGTAGATGGTAAACCTGAAGCAATCTCGCTTTGGAATTCCAGCGCGGGAACCGTCCTCCTGGTCCTCTGTGCATGTCTGGGATTGAGCTGTGCGTTTATCTTCCTGGAAAAGATGATGTACGTGATTCACTTTGTTCACTTTGTTTCTCCAGTTCTCCAATTGGCAGCCTTCAACCAACCTAAACTTCCATTGGCGTTGTTGCTGCAAGATTTGATGAAACCACCATCTAAAACGCAAGCTACGTAGACTACTCCTGAGGAACAGCCGACCACCTTACCCCATCAATTATCGGCAATGTCCGTTTCATCTGTAAATAATTTACTTCACTTTCCCCACAAATTAGAAACTGTTCGTTCTCACTGATTTCGATTTCACATTGCAAAATATGACACTGCGTCAGCACTGATTTTCTTGGTGAACACATTTCCTTTCATTTGTGGTCATTCTCTTAGTTAGTAGCCGTATAACAGCGAAGTGCAAATAGGTAGACGTGGTAGTCGGAAATGTTTATTGATCAACTAATTTAATTTTGTAGTAATATTCTAGGAATAAATCTATATTTTGGTTTGGAAACCCGACGGATGTTAAAAATCCTTCTGACCGACGTTTATCTGAATGAAATGTTTTAAAGAGAGAAGTGGACAGACGCATTATGTACAGAAAGTTCGTGATGGATTCAGAATTTCCCATAGACGGCTTTAAGCCAATTTGAACATGTGACGTTTGCATGTTTATTGCAAGGATGAGTGATGTCTGTTGCAAATAGATTACGTGGCAATCTGTTGTACAGGTTGGAGATGTAAATTGCAATATCACACTTCAGTCTTATTGGGTATCTCATATTTTTTCAATTGTTCCTCCATTTTCAAATTCATCATCTTGCGTTCCATTTTTCTTGGCTTGTGGACCTTCAATTTCCTTTTTTTAGAATAGCGGGTAGCGAGATCTTTCTAAAATAGCAGCTTGTACAACAGTTGGAGGGGGTTCAGCGGAATTTGGCACTTGTAGGTGATGTAGTCCTGGTAAAGTTGACACTTGTTAAGTGACGGGGTCCAGAGGAATTTTATGGGGGTCCAGAGGAATTTTATGGTAAGGCCTCTTGAGCATTGTGGAACAGGTCAAAGGTGAGTTTCCCCCAACAAACTACCCCAAAAAATATATCCTTTTGATCATAGATCGCGTCCCGGCCGTCTCTTACGACGGGACAACATTTGCAAACCCTGCAGTCGGGTATGGATACGCATTCACGTCGGACGGGTGCTCCACTTGAAGTTGGAACTATGGACTTGAGACGGACGAGATGGCCATTGCAGTTCCCTTGTCCAATGTGCCGCTTAAGGGACGGTAGCAGAAAAATATTGAACAATCCCCTATGCCACATAACATTGTGAAGGGTTCCGAATTCTCAAAAAAGTGAAAAAAAAAACTCAAAAAGCTAAAAATTCTCAAAAGATCCTAAAATTAGCATTGCCAGGTATTTCCAGAAACTGAAAATTCTCCATGACGATGTCTAGGGAAATTCACATTGGTCACTGACATTTTCCCTTCCCTCGTCCCTTAAGCGGCCCATTGGAAAGAAATGTGTATGTGACCCTTCATCCCTCCCAAGGGCCTACGCCTCCGGAAAGTTTGGTTAAGAAATTCCAGAATCACCCTCCGATGTTCCCTTCTGAATTGATACAACGGGGCTATTGTAAGTGCCGAACAAAACTTGTGGAGGTCGTATCGGTTTTTTAAATTAATTACGTTGCGCAATATTTAGGGATGAAATCACCTCCAAGAAGGAAAAAAGGGTACAAAATTAATTTCTGACCCACAACTTTCCTTACAACTGGCACTCCTATAAGCTAATCAACTTCAAAAAACAATGCTTATGTATCATAGCCCACTCATAAAACAAACCGAAAGTCAATGGATAGAATCCTAGTTCAATCCTTCATTGACGACGTATCATCACAACCCATACCGCACTGAAAATGCACTCCGCACCTGTCATTATTTTGGTGTCTACATTGGCCCTCTTCCTCTTCGTCCAGACGGCGGAAGGCAGGCTCCTCCGAATGCACATATTTGCAATATTATGACTTTCCTATACCCCCTTTTTGGCAGGTGCAAAAAGTGCTGGAATGCGGATTCTGGTAAGGACGATTCCTCATACCGTAAGAAATGGAATGGCGGGCCGCTGCTGCCGGACAACCTTTCGAAAGAGTGCAGCCTGGGCAACTTCATCCCACTTGGAGGTGCGTATCATTATCTCACGTTTGTGGGTTTAATGTCATTTAAACAATTTGCTGTCAACGGACAGAGCTTGAACGCCGGCGAAGTCGATAGCCTCCTCCTTGGCCAGGGCACCGTCTTCAGCTGCTTGAAACTGTATGGGAAGAGCAAAATCGGCGAGGATGGGGAAATGAAAGGCTGGATGGTCCCCAGCCCAGCGTTGTGCTCTGTCTTTTTGGAGTTGACTGGGGTAATGCGATAGATGATTGGGAGTTGAACTTTGCAATGAATGCCTACGAAAGTGTACGTTATATGAAATAATTCCTAATGACGAGTAAACGAAGGTGGTTACTATACTCGGTTGAAGAAGTGCGAAGGCTTATGTTTCAACAAATCTCACCTGGCCCCCAAGGAGCCAACAAAGACGAGTGAATGTACAATAGCAGGTCGAGAGAGAGAAGAATTAGCCGATTAGCGTTAAGTATAGTGCCACTGTTATGCTTGCACAGCCACCACCATCCCATATCC
>JAQGCL010000188.1:0-19841 GCA_034699605.1 Isotomiella paraminor | reverse complement strand
TAGAGGCATACAGTTCTGAGAAGGCAATGAGCAGGGGATTAGATACCCCACAAGAGTTGGAGGTTTAGACCACTCCCCTTGCTGGACCAGCTGATCTGGGAACTTCCAGTGGCTGTATCTAAGGGCACACCCCCCGGAGTTAATGTGTGCCGGTGCCGTTGTGAGTAGGAGGAGTAGAGGAACAGTTTACCGAGGAGTGGGAGTGGTTTGGACTCCTCCCACTGCAACAGCTGATTTTTGGAGCCAAGTAGATACACATCCTTCCACAGCCAACTTCAAACTGTGTTTTTTGTGACTTTTTTTGACTTTTTCAAAAAAGTAAGAAAATCTTTCTTTAAATTAATTAATTAATTAAGTAATTTGAGAGACATCATTGATTGAGTCTTGTCTTGGTAAGTTATAAAAGGGAAAGGCCTTTGTAAAGAGAGGTTTTTGAATTTAATTTTTTGTGTCATTTTTGCAGAAAAGAAGAAAAAGAGAGGATCATCTTTTCTTAAAATGTCTTCCTCTGCCTCCCCCTCAGCCAGGGACGATAATAACAATGACAGACTGAGGGGCGTGGTGGGGGTGGATCCTCCTCCTCCTCCTTCTGAGGGACGGAGTTGGAGAAGAAGTGGATTCAGACGACGATTTATTCCCCCCACGACGACGACGCCTAATCCATCGTCAGAAGGACCTCCTCCAGGGCCAGGGCCCCCACCAGTCTTGGTGATTGTGACAATAGGAGGAGTCAATCCTGAGGAGGAGGAGGAGGACATGGACGAGGAGACAGCCGCATTCTCTCCAGCTTCTTCTTCTTCCTTGTCTTTGTCCTCGTCGTCGTCAGTTTGTGAGGAGGATGAAGTGACAACTCAGCCTATGGACAGTCTCCCTCCAGGACATTGAATTTTTGACACAGCTTCTTACATTTCTACATTAGCCTGGGATAATTCTCAGAGGGGTAAGGCCTCTAGACTGTTTTAATTATTGAGACTCTTGCGTCTAAATTGGCGACTGTTGTTGTTTTATCCGAAGGTGTCCTCCTCCCGTCCAGAAGAAGAAAGAAGATCATCATCATCATCATCAAGACGAAGAAGAAGAAGAACGCAGATTGGATTGGAACTATATATATATTCAGTTTGTTGATGACTTTCTTTTCTTGTCGTTTTCTGAAAGGTACAGAAAAGTATAATTTAAAAAGTGTCAATTCTTTATCTTTAGTGTCTCCCTCAAGCCAACTCTTAAACCTTTGTTTTTTGCTTGTTTTTAGATGACAAATATTTGGGGGGATGGATGGGAGAGAGAGGAGTGTTTGCTTTTTTGGGATTCAGAAAATAACTTTGACTATGAGCCCAAGAAAATAGATTTTAGATAGCATTTTATTTGTACTTTTTAGAATTGTTTTTTATGTCGTTTTGAAGAATATATTTTGGAAAAGTCATTAATCCAATGTGGATAGTTTAGTCATTATTATGGAGCTAGATTGATGAATTACACATAAAAGTTTTCTAGAATGTCAATAATCTATGGATTTATGACGCATCTTCCTAAGCGGTATCGAGATTTTTCCATCGTCTTTTTGTACTAATGCCCTTCTGGTGGTTGAGGAACTGCGTCTTGAGAAGAAGGAGGCTGTTATTAATATCCGTAGCCGTAGCCATAGCCGTATCCACCATACTGGACAGGAGCGACCGGGTAGACAACCGTCGTCGTGGGCTGAGCAGGGTGGACTTGGGCTGGATTCCCCGGAGAGGCTTGAGCCAAGACCCTTCCCCTGTCCATCTTGCTCATCATCATCTTCACAGCCACTATCATCCCCAACCAAAAGACCAGGTAGAAGGAGTCATAGGCAAACTCAATGGTCCGCTTCCGGTAGTTCTCGTTGGCGATGGAGATGAGGAGGAAGATGAGGTAGAGGATGAACAAGACGAGGGAAGTCCACATCCAGCAACTTGCTTGATCCCTTCGGTTCTGTCACAAAAGACTATGAGTGTTTTTGTTTTGAACCTTTCTTTCATTTTGAGGGACTTACTGCCTTAACACCAAGGAAGAGGTAGATGTCAAAAAGGATCCATAAAAACCGGAAGAGGATCATGAAGACTCCAGCAGCAATTATGGTCCCTAGTTTACAAAGTTAGAAACTCAAAAGGTCAGGGTTTTTTTTGGGGGGAAAACCAATACCATTGGATGCTTCCTTTGCATTCTGACTCCGTGCATCCTCTTCAAGGAGGAAGGGGTGGACTCCAAGCATGGTCAAGATGGAGATGGGGGCTCCAACAATGTTGAGAAGCTTAAGAGGAGGGGAAAAGTAATGATTGGATTGGATTATGGAAAGGATGAATCTCTTCTTACGATGTCAACAAAGATGAGGATTCTCACAACGGGGAGACAAGGATTGGGCTGTTCAGGAATCTCAATTATGGGTGGTAGATTTGCAATGGGGTCCTCAGGTCCTTGTGAAAAAGAAGTGACTTGGTCAGTGGGTTCAGACATTTTATTTTGGAGTCTCGACTTTTTGTTGTTGAAGATGAGAAATCTTTTGGAGAATAGAATATTAGGAAAAAATTACTTGTTAGAAATTGAGGTCTTCTGGTATCTATGAGCTGTGAAGATATAGCCACAAAAGTCAGCAAAAAAATTCACATTCAATTTTTTCCTCTGCTTTTTATTATTCTTCATCAAAGGAACCTGAAGCTATACTTATGATTTTCAAAGACGTCAAAATATAGCTAATGGATTTACAAGGCTTTTTCCTCAAAGTGATATCCAGAATTTTGTTCTTCTTCTTTTATTACAAATTCCGTTCTGGTGGTGGAGCTGCTCCCTGCTGCAGTGGTTGAGGATAGGCCTGAGGAGGAGGAGGCTGTGGCTGTTGAAATCCGTAGTCAGGAGGTTGTTGATACCCATAATACCCGGGCTGGCCAGGAGGATGAGGGTAGGTAACTTGTTGGGCTTGACTCTCTGGAGCCACTCTTCCCTGCTTGTCCATCGTGACCACCATCTTCTTCACCGCTATCAACATCCCCATCAAGAAAACCAGGTAGAAGGAGTCAAAACCAAACAGGATGATCCTCTTCCGGTAGTCGTCTCTGACGAGGATGATGATGAGTATGATGATCCAGAGAAGCCACAAGAGAGTGGCCCTGCACAGCCAGCAACTGGCTCGACACTTTCGTTTCTGCCACACAAAAAGTCAAAGTGTTTTATTGAACCTTTTATGGGTTCTCATATTTTCTAGGGACTTACTGCCTTATTCGCTGCCTTGAGACGAGAGTGAGAGCAAGGTAGAGACAAACGTCTTCGGAGATCCGCGAGAACGGGAAGGCAAGCATGAAGATTTCAATAACTGCCAAAAGTTATAATAACTTGTTATTGTCCCGATAAATGTTTTGGGAAAACCAATCAATACCATCGAGCTTTTCATCCCGTCCTTGTCCTTTCAGACTCTTTCCATGGTCCGCCTTTTCAAGGAGGAAAGGGTGAACTCCAACCATTGTCATGATGGAGATGGAGGCTCCAACAATGTCAAAAAATTGTCATCTTCATTCAAAGCTAAAAAAGAGGGAAAAATTAATGATTTGATTTATGGAGAATGATGAATCTTTTACGATGTCAACAACGATGAGGATCGCTTCACAACTGGGAGACAAGGATTGGACTGTTCAGGAGGATCGCCAAATGTGAGTAATGGATTTGCAGGAGCAGCATTGTTGGGGTCCACTCCTTGTGGAGGAGGATACACTTGCTGAGAAGTGGTGGTTTCCCACATTAAATTTTTGGAATCTCGACTCTTTTCTTGTGAAGAGGAGAAATAAATTGCATGAAAATTGTTTGTTTGATTTGAGTCTTATTGTGAGAAAAATGCTTATCTTATGGATACCAAGGAAAAGAGATCACTTTACTCATTACCACCAGCAGCAAGACTCATCCTCATCTCATCCTTGGACTCGACTGTCTCAACCTTTTCATCAGGTTTAGGATCGTCATTTCGTCGATGACTGGATGCTGATGATGGCCGAGGATGAGGTGTAGCCTCCTCCTCCGGATGAACCACTCCTCCCTCCTCCTCCCTCTTCATCTTGTTGAGGACGAGGAACTTGAGACCGAGGATGACGAGGAGCCAGAAGGTCAGGGAGAAGACTTCGAAGATGAAATAGATCTTTGTGGTTTTATGGGAGTGGAAGAAGTATGCGGAGAGGATCAAGAGGAGGAGGTGGATGGGCCAAAAGACGAGAGAGACGCAGAGCCACCAGCAAGCCCACCCCCTCTCCTTTGCTCCCACGCCATAGTAGACGCTGAGGTCGAAGATGATCCACAATAGTTTGACGATGATGACGAAGGCGATCGTTCCGTACAATTGCGCTTAAATGAAAATGACTTTTGTGAATTCCACAAGGTTTTTATAATTTTCTTATACATACCCTTTGACGGAGGGTGCTTGACCATTGACGCCTTCAATTCGGGAGAGACAAATGGGGGGATTCCAGCGATGGTGAAGATTGAGTTGAGAGCTCCCACGGTGGTCATAAACTAAAGAATATATGTCTTTTAATCTTACATGAAAGTTAAGTTGAGAAGATTGATTATATACTCACAGCGTCAAGTAAAAGGAGCCAACGATTGGAATTGGAGTTCTCAGTCATCCTGAGAGTTTAGTCTGTTCTTTTTTGAATGACCTCGAATTATCTGACTCTATGTATGGCTGAGGAAGAAATTGAATGTGAATTTCTTTGCTGACTTTTTTGGCTTTGGAAGGAAAGGCGTTAGCTCATAGATCATAGATACCATAAGAACACTCAACTTCAAAGTAAAATGAAGTAAAGTTTTCCACCTGTGGACCTTCCTCTCTTTTTGTGTCCATAGACTCTTATTTTTCACCAACAGCAAGTTGATAAACAAGCCATGAAGGGATATGAGTAAGGGACATGAAGCTACATGAGACTTGAAGAGAAAATGAAGAAAAGGAATCCTCTTTTCCAACAGGTCAAATGTATGAATCTAAATCTTGAGAATAAGATTTGTATGCAAACAAACAACCACCCACCACACTTGAATGAAACAAAGGAAAGAAAAGTGTCGTCTCCACTTGCCTCATAACTCTCAGCCAAGTTTAAACCGTGGAGAAAAATACATCCATCTTTTTTTCAGCAAAAAAGTTTTTAACAAAGATTTTATTTTGAGTGATTAATTAATTGTTAAATTGAATTTTCACCAAGTTCTCCTCCTCCTTCAGCACGACAGGGATGACAGGAAGGTGACCGTCGTCGATTATCATCATCATCAAGAGGAGGTGAGGAGATGTCTGGGAAGTGGACGAGACGAGAGTCCTTTCTTTTTTTCTTTCTCTTCTGTCCGTCCACGTCCACACCCCCTCTCCTCCTCCTCCTCCTTCATCATCATCATCATCATAGGCATCAACACCAGACCTAAGCAGTCATTCTTGTGGTGGTGGCATTTACAAGAGTCAATGACTATCATTAAGACGAAGACAAGGAAAGGGTCAGTAGCGGTGAAGCAAGCAAATCCATCGCAATTAATTAACTTATGTCATTAAAAGTTGCTTAATTCTGCTTTTAGATAAATCAACAGTTGGATCAAGACGCAGTGTATCCCTCCCTGAGAAAGAATTCACTACAATTCAAGATCTATCAAGAAAGAATAAGCTTTTTTCAAAACTCTCAAGTCTTGGAATGTTGGTCGTCTGAAGTCTGAAAATTTGAAAATGATTAAGATTTAGAACATGAAAGAATGTAGACGACTCTAATTAGCAATATATTTACTTACGAAGGCCCCTTCAACAAATGTAAAAGACATGGGACGCTTTTGAGGGTGGGTGTGGTCGTAATTACGAAATTATTTTTCTGTCCATAGTGGCCTATGTTAAAGGCCAGATTGTCAGTAGTGGACTTTTCAAAGTTTATTTGTAACTGTTTCAAAACCAATTGTAGACTAGAATCACAAGAATTATTCAGATTTGGAACCTCTAGTTTACTAATCCTGCTGTTTCGGTTGTAGAATTTGGATCTGAAATGGAATTATGGCCAATTTAAAAATTTTGAGCCGAGATTGTGTGAGTCATTGAGACATGAATGAGGATTAATTAGTAACCTCGACTACTGATGAAAGTAGATTTGTACAATTAGTAATACAGTTGTCTACTAAGCTTTTTAAGACGAGTGTGAAGGATTTTAACATCATTTGTAAGGGGGTGTGGCTGTAATGGGAAATGATTTTAGCTAAATTCAAATGATTATGACCATGACAGTTCCGGAAATGCAGATGGAAACCCCCAGACCCATTCCTTCCTAACGTTTATGGTCAACGCCATCAATGTCCACAGAGAGGGAATACCGGATCCCCATGATGCTACCCTTCTGCTCCTTAATATATCCTTGTTTTGTCAAAATGTATGATCTATCTGCCGGTGTTTCCTTATTCTCGCAGGCGAAGCGCCCATCCGATTTGATTACCGTAACCCAATCTGTGGCGTGAGACCGTCCAACCTTCCCGTAACTGTTCGGTGCGATATACTCCTTTCCAACGTTGCAATTATCAGGGATTTTCAGCTTGATACTTGCCTCTTTGACACTCCCACTGAACTCAATGGGTACCGATCTTGAAGTTACAACAAGAAGTATGTCTTCGGTCATGGCGTTCCAAACGTGGGTCTCATTGCTGCCAAACCAATTTTTAAAGACATCTCCAATCACAGCTTTGTTCATAGGCATCTTAAAGAATAATCAAAAGCATTTTAAACAAGCATAAAATGCATAAAGTAGAGAACTGCTAATTTCAATATTTGAACGAAAGATTTATGTGGATAAGACCGCACTTATTTTGCAAGTTCCTGCTGTTAATATTCAAAGCAAGTCGTAAATCTATCAATTGCCATATTGACCATGGACATTCTTAAAAACAGGCTTTGTCGATTTATCGAATCCACCCACACACTCTCCGGATCTAAGGTTAGAGACATTTTGAGAAGCATCAATAATGAGACACAAAGGCAGAGGAATGAAGGTGGAGTATTTGTGCTGCATATACGTACATGAAATACATTTATCTGGTATTAATCTGTGGGCACTTGGAGATTTCTTTTCGTTTCTTCCGCACCAACCAGACTTCATTCCTTGTCCTTCATTTCCAAAGTTTCTTCAATTCATAAGAATCAGAACTGTCTCAAATTTAAGAATGAATTTAAGTCGAAGGTGGAAATCTTGCTGCCACGAAGTAATCAAAACTCGTATAGACTTCACTAATAAAAGAGACAAGTGTGTACAAAGCGTTAGCTGACTGCAGCGTCTTCATCTGAATGCCCTCAACGTATGAGGGGCACGCTGAGATTTTTGCCTGAATCAGACAAAGAGTCTTAACTCAAACAATTAAATTGGGATCAGGTCATATCAAAGTCAGAAAGCTACACTGGACCAAAATGTATGAATGCCTATATGGTGAGAATGAATCTACGATTTTGGGAAAAGGGGGTTTTATTCGATGAAATGATCAAAGTGAATGAACACAAAGTCAAGAGTGAAAGTCGCTTGTCTCTTCTCCTCGAGTATGTTCCCTTGGGCATTGGCATCCCAAGACGGCTCCGTGACAGAGGGTTAAACCCTCTCCTGCTTAATTGTGAAGAAAGCGAGAGAGGAATTATTTTGGTAACTTTATGTCGGAATCGTACGGACTTTCTTTTGTTCATAAGAATCCAAAGAAAGTATAGATACGAATGAAGCTGTATGTATGTGTATGCGAGTATGGATTTTTGTGAAGATTTGTTACATACACAATGAATTAAGAGCTTGACTCTTACAAGAGAAAAAGTGATGCATTGTCCCCTATATATTCCAAAATGCAATGACTTAATCTCCAAAAATTATTTTATACATATTTTTTATTCGTACACGATGGTAAGCAGAAGGTGCATACCATTGTGCCTTCCACTCATTGCGGCAGCTCACTATCATTGTGTCATTGTTATATTACCGATTCAATCGTAATTGTTCACAATTTGGTTTTGAAGAAGATTATCATATCATATGTCATACGTATCCATTTATCGTACTCAGAACAGTTTGCCTCACCCATACAACTTTTACAACAGAAAGTTTATATGAGTTGGATTAGTGACTCAACGGTTATGCGCTTGTCACGTAGCCCGACGTTTTATCGTCAACGGTCATTCCACTTAACCATCCAACTCGTTAATTGTTTTATGTCCTGTCCTTGACCGATAACGTACTTCGTGAGTGATGAGTTGATAAGTTAGACAAGTACCAATGCAAGAGCAATGGTGAGTGACAGTAGTATAGTTGTAACCATTCTGCAACTTCGGATCATTCAACTGCAATTAACCTTCATTATGGTCGATACATTTCTTGATGAACTCAAGTTCGTAAGATGCTTGGGACAGGGTGGTTATGGAATCGTCTTTTGTGGTGAAAATCCAAGAACCAAATATCATTCAGCAGTGAAGTTCATTCGAAAGGATGATGGTCTCAGCGAAAAGGATCAGTCCATGCTTGGGCGAGAAGCCGAGATTTGCCGTAAACTTCCCGAGCATATGAACGTCGTGAAGGTCCTTGATGTTCTGGAAAAACCCTTTAAGGAAGAGGACTTGGAAATCATGTGGAATGAAGAACACATGGAAATTTCACATCATAAGTTTATTGACGGTGTTAAAGGTCTGGTATCATAATGAGAATAAATCATTTTTAAATATATTCCAGATTTACCAGCAATTACGGTTTTTTAGGAACTGCTAAGCGTCAAGGAAATGTAAACCTGTTGCTAATTCAAATGGAGTTATGTGGAACCACGTTGCGGTCTTGGCTAATTGACCCCAAAGTTATGACAAGAAAGGGAACTGGCATTCATACCCAACAATTTTCTATCCTCATGGACATTTCCGAAGGACTAAAATTTCTACACGACAACAAAATTATGCATAGAGATGTAAAACCGGAAAACATAATGTTTTCACTTCCTACATCGGATTCCGAATACACATTTCCTGTGAAAGTAGGAGACTTTGGCCTTTGCAGGAAGTGGCATACTGCCCAATCGAAAACTTCACCATTAACAAAAGATGTAGGGACAGCCGAGTACATGGCACCAGAAGTGATCGATGATAACTATGGCTATCAATGCGACATTTTTTCGTTCGGCTTGGTAGCTTGGGAAGTTGTCCAACACATAGAGCCACCGTTCAGGAAGGAATGGTTTAACGCCTTAACATTTGGTCACAACTACGCCGCCATTAACGTGCAGCCTGCATTTCATAACATCAAGGATTTGATTATTGCAATGACCCAACGAAGTCCATCAAAGAGGATGAAAAGTTTGGAAGCATTTAAGTTTTCCTATGTTTTCTCAGAGGACCAGCTGCAAGGTGATCCGCACAACTCACTTGGACAGCAAACCTGCGCTGTACCAAGTCAAACCAAATACAGCAATCAAAATGGTGAGACTGCTGAATCCGTTAAAACGTCTTCCGTTACTGATACAAGGCCAAAGGATTTTGATCTCAAGGACCTTAGTATCAATGAAGACTTAACTAGGGACAACAAGACACATGAAATGACCCTTAAAGATCCCGCCAAAATCAAAATTATTTCAGCCAGCAATGCGATTTCCTTTGGTTACGACCTCAAGGATTGTTTGACAAAATGTACCAATGGGGACACTGTGGTCATTCCACTAAATGCCCAGTACAATGGAGTGTATATGATAACTGCAGACAACGTCACTCTAGTGGGCTCTTGGGCGACAGTGAGCCAGGCTAACAGCCGCACATTCCTTACAATCAAAGCTTCAGGATGTACCATCAAGCACCTCACGGTTGTTGGAGAGGGAAGTTGTATTCGCATCGACGGGAACAATAATAAACTGCTCGACGTCTGCATAAAGTCAATATCCTCCCACGGAGTGGTTTTGAGTATATTAGGTAACAAGAATATCGTCAAGTCGTGCAACATATCTGGAGGTTCCTCGGGCATGTCGTTGACTGGGGACGATAATAATGTCACAGAGGTGGACACAAAAAATATTGGAAGTTATGCAATATATGCCAAAGGTGACAGGAATTCTTTCAGCAAGATTAACGTTGAGGCAAATGGCTGTAAGTGCCCAATTCAAATGCAGGCAGGAAAAGACAAATACCGGGCTCAGATTACTCAACTGAAATTGACAACAGTTGGAAAATGGTAAGATTTTTGTCACAGAAGAGACCATTTACTTAACATCCTACATTTGAAATGGATGCAGGTCTATTGGAACTCAGGATGCAACGTTTTCTGACTCTGAGCTACAAGGCGAATGTATGATTGCAGAAAAGATGAATTTGTCATTTCTTCACGTAACGTTTGACCGTGTAAGGATCAAGCGTTGTCACACCGTTAAGTTGGAAAACTGTTTAGGGAACGAACTACAAATAAGGAAAGATTCGAATGTGGAAGAGGTATCTTGTCAATTCGTGAAAAGGGTGGGGTGAAGAGGTTGTTTAATGAATAAAAATGTCCTATCGTACTGTCAATTATGTAATCATGATCTGACTCAGAGGTTGCCTTGTAGGTTCACATATGAGGGATGTTACGTAAATTACTTCAGTCTCATAAAAATTGCGATGGATCGGACGAGGTTCGTGGTTGTCGTATTCAATTCAACTCGTTGACTTTCCCCAATTTCTATTTATGCTGTATAACATAAGTTAGCACGTAGTTGCCACATGTGATACATTTTAGAAAAATTCGCTCCGCCTAGACAGATGAGCAGAAAGACTATTTCTGTATTCCAAGCATGCATACTTGGCATTGGCCAATACCCCTCACTCATACAAAGTCACATCATCGCATTGGGTGCCGTCTTCGCCGCATGTCATAATAATCAAAGATTTATTTATCAACGTAGACTGCAAACTTGTGGTTATTACAATTTCATGCTTTTCCTTTCACTTGGTTTAGTCACACCACCATTTCGCATTGTTCCGGCTTTCTATACGCCTTGAGTTTTTGATTGGGTAACCACGGTGGCCTTGGGATGATCCACTGGTATTTCGCATATTTTGAACTGATCCGGGGAGAACCATTGACAAATCTGTTTGTATGACCTTATCACGTCTATTTTCATTCCAACAGATTTGAAGAACGTTATGTGCTCTTGCAGCAACAACTTTATATCCCTTCCTACTTTCTTCCCGGCAATACATTCGAAGCTTGTTTTCGGTGGGTTAAGAAGTAGCGTATGGGTTACATAGTATTCGTTCGGATCGCTATCACTCTTTCTTAGAAATCCCATCTGTTGTAGCTGTCCAAGTAGGTATGCTGTTGCGTCACCTTCCGTTTGGTCATTAAGGGCATTTATTAAGTTTATGCTTGACGGTAATTTGAGTTTTAACTCAAGCTCGTCCTTTTTCAGCAGAAGTTTTACATCCTTCTCGAAATGCAGGGAACGGCGTAGTATCCTTTCATTGAGGTTAGTGAAGGAAAATGGTTGCCCAACTTGATCTTCCCTGCGGAGGTTGTAGTTAGGCACAATTGACAAAACAAAAACAGGAATTTGACGATCGGGTCCACGCAAGCCAAGGAACCGAAGTAAATCTTGCTTTTTTATCCTACAATCATCTCTATATCGCCCATTATAGCTCTTTTGGATTACATGTAACTCCTTCTCAACATTTCCACCTCTGTATTTCTTTAGAATTCCTGCCGACTTAATAAGCTGGTTGCACACTTCGGAAGTATTAGAAGCGATGCATTTCTTGACGTGATATAGAAACGAAAACTGGTCAGTCTCCTTCACATTTTGGTCACCCCGCAGCAAGTCGAAAATTTCGATACCCAAGAATGTTTTCCTATCACCCATTAAGATATGTGAATTCCGTTGGTGCAACTGGTTGTAGTGATATTCTATTTGAAGCAAGCTTTCCTGTTTACGCCTCTTTTTCTGTTCTTCAAGTTCGGATTCCTGAGAGCCCCCAGCCATAGTGTTGTCCTCACTGACAATGACATCGTCCTCTACCATTCCGTCAGTTGGGTCTTCGTGATCGTCCACTTTCGATTTTTTGAGTGGCCAAGGTAGTAAAGTGGTGACTGCGTCCGGAGGAAGGAGGCAGTTTTGCAAAACTTCCTGAAATGCCTTTTGAGTGCTGATTTGAAACCCGGATGTTACATAATACCAATTCCCAACCAAGAAGAATGTCTCTTTGAAGGAGCTCGAGTCGAAGGTTCCGCGAAGAACTTTACCGAGCTTTAGTATCTGCTCTTTACGACCTACCGTGTAGATTAATTTGATTTCATCTGTGAGTAGGCCCGGTTTGGATTCTTTTTCTGGTTCATCTGATCTGGGTGGAGACGTTGCAATCTTCAAGACTTGATCCAATATTAAATCCTCGTTGTGCTCTTTGTGATTTGTGACAACAGGAAACGCCTTTCCCAAATACTGGATAATTAATGAATCTACTTCAAAGTAGTCGATGTAACTGCTCGGACACACCTCTAATCCGACTGGTATTCCCCTTATTCTCCTAATTTCTTCATTGATCTCACCGAAGAGTATATCTGAGGCTTGCCTGTCTATTTCTAGCATGCATCGCGAAATATTTGTATTGTCTAGACCATCTTTCCTGTCATCGTTGCTTATTTCTGCTTTACTTTCCAGTGTCTCAATCAATGCAAGGTACCGTTTAAGGGAGAGACCAATACCGAACGTAACTGATCCCATTGTTACGTTCATAGTAAATTTCCTACCTTCCCTCTTAGGCGGGAAGAGTGTGTTTGAATAGTTATCCTTGACGTAACCCTTGAATGATTTCACAACATCTCCAACATCCAAATCGGCAAGACTAACTGTAACCTTTGCTGTCGCAGTTTGACCCGCGAACAATCCATAGATGGGAGTTACATGGAATGCCTTTACACCTGTATTTTCCATTAGTAATTCCGCGGCAATGTTTGGAAATTTGTAATCTATCAACTTTAGTAAAGTGGCCCATGCTCTTCCCTTGGACAAAGCGTAGAGAAGTTCCGGTCGTTCGTTGTGTTGGACAACAATCAAAAAGCTTGAAAGTTTGGATACGGGAAGATAACACAAAAACTCTTTCTGCAGAATAGGTTCATATTGAGTTCCACGTTTCTGGTTTTTGATGTATAGAAACAAATTGAAGTCACCCCTTTCCTAGCATGTTTCGTACCTCCATAGCCCAGGCCTCTTTTCGAAGTGAGTTAGAAATTCTTCCGGGGCGAATTGCTTACCCTGGAGGAACGCATTGTTTAATCGGTGGACCCCGAGGAGGAATGTGCACTCGCCATCGACCAAATCGTGTGAATCGCCTGAAATCATTAGAAAATATGGTCAGGTGTGAAAATGTATTACATTCATATCATCACCATCTCCTGCAGCTGTACTCTCCGGATACTTGTGGTAAATACGTATGTCAAGCCTAATCTGGTTCCCTTCACTACCTGTCAAGCTTGTAACTTTGGACGTCATCCCCAGTAGGCACTTTACAAAGTGAATAACGTACAGCCCACCATCAGTTCGATTTTTCTGCTTTGCACAGTTCACAACGGTTAGTCTGCTTTGATCCCAACATTGTACTCCCAGCAGGTCCAACAAAACAGATATTTCGATACGTCTATACTCACTAAGAAATGCGCCTTCCAAACTGTTGTAGTATTCTATCCATGGGAGTCCCGCATCCGCAAAATGCAAGTAGTAGACGAAGTAATGCAGGTGTCCCTGCATTAGGAAAATTGCCCTCCGTGATGCACGCTTACTCCATTCTTCTCTTATTCCCAACGTATATAATTGCAATTTTCTGAACGCTCCACCGTTGTGCATTTTCAGTATAGCTGCAGTCGTGTCTGTGTCAAGGATAACAACGTCAGTTTGGTCTTTGGTAAGTTCGGCAATGTAGTCATCCAGTACTCCATTATGCAGTAGCTTGCCATTGTTTAGACACTTCGATTTAATGTTGAAATCTTCATGAAAATGTGATTTTCTAACGTTGAAGTTCAATGATGCACTCATCCTGTAGCCAGGAGAACGAGAGTAACTCGAATCAAATAATTTGTAGCATTCGCAAGCGACACCAATACACCGAATCCATGGGGTTCATGTGGAGCTAAAAAATAGAATCATATCCCAATGTATCATCCATACAGAAGTGTCATTTCTAAATGCGAATGTATAATAGTGCTCAAGTCAAACAAATACACACTGCGAATTTGCCAAGTTGTGAGAGCCGTTGCCGTTAGTAAATATGCAGGCAAAAATGAGCCGATAAAATATCAAGCGTTGTGTACTTTGCATTTATCACCTTCCTTTCGATTGCAGATTAAACTTGCTTAACCCAGTTTAAGAAATTGTGTGTCCGTTGGACTTTGATAGTATGTAATCGTGATACGCAAAATGTGGAATCTCACGCCCTACATAGGATTATCGTTCGTTGGTATGCCTATCCACGTTTTTGGGGAGAAACTTGCAATGGCAGAGGAACAATAAAATAAATGCCTCTCCGTCAACTTTCGGCTTACAATTATTTCAATGTACCCTTTCTATACAGATGATGTCCATTACAGGGTAACATGAATATGGCTCCGTACGCTTTTTCATCTTATTTGCCTTCACGAAGTATTGTCGCCCTCCATACCGAGAAGTACTTATTCCGTTCTAGCTACTAAGCCAATGTTTTATTTCTCGCAAGGTTCCCTCAGACGTTAGACGGGTTCCCTTAGGCGTAACTCGCGAGGTTGCCTTAGACGTTAAACCACTCGACTTTCGTACCTAAATCCATTCGAATATGAACGGAATTCGGTATTCTATGCGAGTGTTCATTATAAGTGTCACGGCAATCGCAATACGAAAGCTAGTTAGGTTACACCGGTTAGAAAATATCTACAAACGAGTATCTGGAAATGGCTCATTCCATTACTAATTGTTTGATGTGCTACAACTCACCTGTGCTTCCAACTCCCGGAGGTTTGTCTATACTAGACGTTTTACCTGAATATTAATTGTAAAACTTAATGCTGCACATAAACAAAGAAGCAGGCCAAGCATCTCTGGAAATGAAACTGAAAAAAAGCTCCTGCCAAAATGCATTGAATATGAGACATACTTATGTCTTAACGGTTAGTTCATTGTCCTTTTTGGCGAGTATGTTATCTCCAGATATAAAAAAGGGATTATGTTTTTGTGCAAACAGTAGCACAATGTGTCTTTTCGATAATGTCGGTACAAAGTGAGGAGTATAGACAACGCAAATCGCATGATTGAGTTCACGTCGGCACGATTGGTCACTGTTTGCGTTTCAACGCATTTCAAATGATGATACCGGATATATTATTCGCTTTCCCACGTATGTTGTGCCAATTGATACTACCGACTAATCCCTGGCCAAACACTTCGCTTACTGTCTCTTAATTACAATTGGTATTTAGTTGTTTATTTTTTGGTTTAAGACGAGCAAAATGCAAATGCGGAGGTCAAATAAGCGTGTTTACTTTGCGAAGAGCACAAGCAGGCAAAAAGTTGCAAAAAATGAATGTTTGCAAAAAACAGTGCACCTGTCATTTTTGAACTGGGTTTGCGATGTTATGGATTCAACTACATCAAGTCAGTGGTCGGTCATTTATCATAATTGAGTGGTTGAGTCACTAATAGCAGAGTTCTAAATGCAATATGTGAAGGGAATATTGATGTAGCGAAGACATTTGTTTCCTAATGTCCTGCTGTCCTAAATCTATCAATGGCCTCATTGGCCATGGTCATTCGTTTGTCAATTTGTCATATCCAGCCACACACTCTCCCAATCTCAGTATGGTAAGGTTGAGACATCAACAACATTTTAGCAAGTCAAATACTACACCAAAAATAAAGCGGGCTAACTGAAGGACAAGTGGATTTGCCAAGTCAACCTAGTTACATAAAATACAAGGATTCGAAAATAAAAGGAAAGAAATAACATAAATGTTTGTTAGAGAATAAAAGCGAAAGCAAGCCACATGGAAGCAGCTAAATGCGTACAAAGCATGGCTTCGACTAGTCGCAACTTGCCTCAAATCTAACCCGATAACTTCATATCGGCTGGATATCATGTATTGCTTGCAAAAAGGTCCAAGTCCAATAGTCCAACTGAATGTTTAAGGGGAACTCCTAGTTTCGAATTGGTTCAAACATAATTTAATTTCAGGCTTTACACTGCTCAATTTTGTGTCGTGCTAATTCTTGAAAATGGGTGGACTCACTTTACAATAACTTAGGTCGATTAATGACTACAAAGGTTGGTTGTCAGAGGCATTTTACAGCTTTTTTAATACGTGGGAACGAACCCTGAAGAAAAATTTAAAATGTTCCCGGAATCCCAAAATCTCCCTAAGATTGCAACGACGAAATTAAAGAAAATGAACCGTTATTCGTATTTGGCTTTCCTCGTCATCATCTCCGTTTGTCTTTTGGGTAAGTATTGATTGATTCCGCATTTAAAAATTGTATACCCTTGACAACTTGTAGACCCAGCTATGGCTACTTCTCCATGTGATGTCTGTTTGTCGGGGTGTTCCTCCATTCCATCCTGGCTCTTTGGGGCAACGTGGGTCTGTAGACAAGGATGTTCTCCGGTCTGTTTGGCGGAAGTGATTATTAATGGCTAGCGTCGCGTCAAGTAAAAAGATATGTATGCTTAAGAATATTCATAAGCAACTCCTTGGTTTAACATTTTTGAATAAAGTGAAGAAATTGGTCACAAAAATGGAAAATATTATGCATCGATTTTTTAGTATTTTGCTCTTCGTACATGAAACGGAGGCACATACTTTTTGATAAGATTAAACTCAGGTGAGACACCCGATGACGATGAGATATAGCATGTCGCATGATTACTCGTTGAGAAGAGAGCCTTCAAGCTGGACCTCAAATACCAAACCGAAACCAACCGCAGAGCTTGAGCAAAGGTACCCATGTTCAAAATAGCCTGAAAATCAAATCATCAAGATTAATGGGATCATCACTATTTCATGCTGTAAACGAACGTTCTTAGACACCTGGCCTTTGGTTTTGCCTTCTATTTTAACTTTTTCAAGGAAGTCCAATATACAAATTCCAAAGTTTGACTCTACTTTGAAATCTAATGAATGAGACGACGTACTCTGTAGCAAGACAAACTGTCATCGTCAGTCATAAAATGACATCTCGTGAAATCAAACCTACTTCACTTCGTAGCCATGCGTAATGAATGGATTTCCAAGCAATGGTGTGGCCAATGTTGCTGAGTTTTGGGTTTTACTCAGTGAAAATCGGCTACACTTCGATCGTCTATTGCGTAAAGTGTTGATGATCCTACTTGGTAACTGCTGTCTGATTCAAGACTGCAGGTATAAAAAGAGATGCGACTCACAGACAGACTTTATACCCAAGATCCTAACAGCAAATCAAGATACATTTGGTTTCTGAAACTTCCGACAACTCCACTGAAAATGAACCGTCAAACACATTTCGCTATCTTCCTATTCCAAGTTGTTGTCATTTGCGTTGGTCTAGTGGGCAAGTAAATTTGCTGCAACAATGACACTTAAATTTTTTGAACTCATGTTCTCTTGTAGACCAAGCCATGGCCGCGTCTCCGTGTGACGTATGTATGTCCGGATGTTCATCCATTCCATTCTGGCTGTTCGGGGCAAAGTGGGTCTGTACCCAAGGATGTGGACCGTTTTGTTTGGCGGAAGGGATTATTAATGGATAGAGTTGCGGAGTGTCTGTGTTCTTAAATATTCATAAAAATCATAATCTTTTACCGTTGGAATAAACTCAAGTCTCCCTGAACGAAGTTGCATGTGGAGTATAGAAAAGGAATAAGGAATATACATTTTGTTTACAACATCTAGCATCATGACTCATGCATGATAATATTATGGCCTACGGAGTAAGCAAAAACATTACCCTTATGCATTGCTCATCGTAAAGCATTTAGAGACCAAATATTGACGAGATCCTGACAGATAGTTCTACAGAATCATTGAAATTACATAATTTTCAACCAGGCTAATTTTTTGTTCAGCCAAAGATAAGCCGACTCATGAAAAGAGCTTAGGAGCAAGTTATGGTGATTGCATAATATCATGTCCACTTGGTTTATGTATGACATTATGCAAATGCAAGCAAAGTAAAGTTTGACAGTGTGAAATTATGGATTCATAATTGAAGAAATGAATCAAATCAACTTCAATCCAAAGCATATAAAATGTAAGTAAGAATCTTGGCTTAAGAATTGCAAATAAGCATTCCGCCCTGAACTTGAATGAATAGAACTTATGCGAAGCTGGATTTATCTGAAAATAAAGATAAGCAAGTATTGCTCTTGTGAAACACTTACATTTGAGTCTGCAATAAACTTTACCAAATGTTCTTCGTTCATTCGTCCCTAATGAATGGATCTATTGAATAATCATATTGATCATGCCATTCGCTCCTGGTGCCTGTCCCAACATTTCCAAGGTCTTGAATTGAATAAGATATGATAATCGTGAAGTTCGTCCACATCGCAAGTTGAAGCAAATTACGTAACCTGTTATCTTCCCCATTTGTGAACTCACAATGCAACCCGACAGTCAGATCATGGTTACATAATCGAACCTGTGATGGAATAGACATTTAATGTGCTCAATTTTTCTTTCAATTTGGGAGCTTCCCAGCAACAAAGGTTGTCTACAGAATCCTACCATGTATTCTGGCTGTACAAGCAACTCTAATTTTGGACATAATTTGCAAAGTTGGAACATCTCAGTGTAAGAAGTTATGTAAGGTTTTGAACTTAAAGTAGCGTCGGAGAGAAGTCGCTGACCAGTCATTCCCAAACCTTCACTTTGGTCAGACAACAAATTTGCTTCGCACAAAGTGAAATTATGAAAACTGCAATAATTTTCCTCCTTTTTGCTGCCTGCACAGTGCACTTTGTCGCAGGGCAAAGGTAAGGAACTTTTATTTTAGATTTCCAGATTTCACCATTATTTTGTTTACCAGATTTCTCATGATTTTTTGTACATACATTTTTTATTTTAATAGCAATCCCTACCCATACTCCTATACATCCACGATTCTAGAGCCATGGCCATTCTGCAACGCCTCCTCCCCCATCCAATATCCGGAGACTGCAGATGACGTGATCGCCCTCGTCATGACTGCCATCGCCACAGGCGGGACGCTCAAGGCTTTTGGAGCGAGGCATAGTGCGACAGACGTCATTTGCACGAATGGTGTCCCAGTCGACATGGGCAACTTCAACTCCATGTCCTATGACCCCATCTCCAACACTGCCACCATCGGTGCAGGGGCGACCCTCTACGAGGCGACCAGATGGATGAAGACGCAAGGGGTGGGTTTCAAATTGACACCTCAGTACGGGAACATCACCATCGGTGGGGCAATCGGGACAGGGGCACACGGATCATCTCTTCTTCATAATGCGTCACTGTCTTCTCAAGTCGTCGGAGTGACGCTTGTTGATGGGACTGGGACCATTCAGACCATTACTGACACACCCACGCTCAACGCGGTGCGTGTCCATGTCGGACTTTGTGGTAAGAAGGAGAGTCTCACATTGCCTCAGAAACAAGATTGACTTTTTGGTTTATAGGAATTGTTTTGAACGTCACCTTCTATGTGTACCCATTCTACAAACTGACGGGGCACAACTACATCGCACCTGACAGCATCTTCTTTGACGGGACGGCTGTGAACCTGATGAACAGCATTGATGCCATCACCTTCTACTGGTTCCCATCCGCGTCCAGTGTGGTGGTTGCGACTTGGACGGAAGTTCCCGCGGACGCGAATGGCGTGGCTTTTACCTACGACCATGTTCCCAGTAC
>JAQGCL010000187.1:0-19854 GCA_034699605.1 Isotomiella paraminor | reverse complement strand
TACTACATGTCCAAAGCGGGAGTTTTGACTCAAGGAATTTTCTTAATTCGGTCCTTAAGGGCCCCATAAGGGTCCTTTAGGGTCAAAAAACCCGAAATTTTTTTATGGGGTAATATGATACTACATGTCCAAAGCGGGAGTTTTGACTGAAGGAATTTTCTTAATTCAGCCATTAATGGTCCTTTAAGGTAAAAAAAACAGTAAGAAATGAGACGACAGGTTCATAGAAAGCTATAGCTACTTTCATACACACATGGATGTTTATTATTGTTATATCATCATCATCATCATTGATTATGATTTATGCATATGCATAAAATATGAAATACCGCCTTCGTTAAATTGAAGGAAAGTGAAACCAGATTTGTACGCACATTCATTAACATAAGCATGTCAGACAAAAAACTGGTAACGTTGCTACGTTAGGACATAATCGGATTTGACATGTAACACAAGAACTGACATAAGCTTGCAGATGAGGTTAATTTCATAAGTCGAGTCTGTGGTAAAATGTGCGTGTGTCGCACAGTGCCCCAATCGCGTAAACAGCCTAAAGGAATGTCTTTGATGGAAAACGAAAGCCAAACATATTTTCCACACAAACCAACTCAGGCCATAACCATTGTGTTGTGGATGACCGAGTGGGTGAGGCTGAGGTGATTGAGTTAAGCTTTGGTTATGAAAGTGACTGATTGTGGGTGAACTGAACAATTAATGCAGTCTAATTACTCTGAAATCCAAAGTGCAGAACTTTGTAGGAATGAAATATTGCAAGGGAGGACCCTCATCTTATTTTGCTCTCGCTTTCGACATTTTCAATCTCCATTGATTGTCATTGTTCAAGACAAACCATCAAAAATCTTCTTTAAGTTTGCACCTCATTCATTCATGATTGTTGTGCTGTTGAGCATCATCCTCTTAACTCGGAATTACTTCTGATTGAGTGTGACTCGTCTTCTTTCTTCGTCTTCTAATAGACAACCTTAGGTTTAATTTGGCACCGTCATGTACTTGCAGCACAGTTGACCCAATTTTTGGATAAACCGACGAATGAATGAAGTAAAAATTGTAAAATCATTTTCCATTCTTGGCTTATTCCTCTCACTTTTTACCATGAATTAGCCAACTACAAATATAGTGATACATAATGACAATGACGATTCTGGCTCAGTTGACTTGTTTGTAAACGTAGAAAACTGTAATTTTGTTTTCACTTTTTTGTCCTCAAGATTGTTCATCCACTCGTACTTCTTTTTACCCTTCTTCAGAAAAAAGACAAACTAGGCAATAATACTTTATTTGATTCATTCTGCGTGTCATGCTGACTGCTTAAATTTTTGAATGTTTAACCAAGAAGCATCATAATATTCCGCGAAGAGGAGAGACATTGAAAGTGAGTGCATCTTTTTTTATACAAAAAGATGAAGTTTGTCTTGCAAGGCATTGTGTATAAAGAGGATGCATAGACGATACGATGTGCCGAACGGAAAAATGAGACACGAGGAAACTAAATTGTTGAATCGAATATTTGCAGTTGGAGTTGGGCTTTGCACAGTTTTGTTTACTGAATTGGAGCACCTTCGTAATTGCAATTAGATTCACAATGGGAAATTACGAACGTCTCAGTATGGTCACTTCTTGGGTATTTTGTGAAGTAGCAGGGGTCCATGTTGTTCCCTCTTAGGTTCAGTGTATCAGGGTAGGTCGGTGTATCCCATTGTTCATCGAGAATCGGAAAAAGAATAGTCAAAATTATTATAGCCGATGATGTTTCATCACATGGAAAATTTGCCGCATTTTAAATACCGATTATTATAACCGTTGCTGCATTTACTGAAATTTCCCACACGCTGCAATGAAGAAGCTTTAATGATCAATTCGGGACACAAATTCAATTGGGATTTTGGTGTCAAGGTTTTTGTGATGATGTTTTATTTTCAGAAATCTTGAAATGTAAAAAAATTGATTGCGACAGAGATATAAATCTCATCATTCTGTGTATGACGGAGACGCAATCTCAGGGGAGTTGGCTACAGTCGTCATTAATTTTGACTTTTGACGTTATAAAGTTAATGAATTACTTCTCCCAACTGAACACATCAATGATGACTCATGATGATAAGCTTCATCAAAGGCACCGTTTGCAAATTACTTTTTTAACGAAGTAACCAAATACCATGCAATCTAGTGAAGATGTTGTAACCTCGTCAAAAATTGTTACGATGCCGCAGTCATGAAACCCTCATTTTAATCTTCTGCAAAAAAGTCTCGAGAAAAAAACAAAATTGCGGTTAGGAAAATGCCATGCAAGTTTTCATTCAGCTCCACTGCAACTTTGTATGCCTCGAATCTCAACAACTTGCATGAACTTCGGACCCGAGCTTTGCATGCATCTTGGATGATTAGATGCATGCATTATGCATGCATGGGCTATTAAAACCATTGAGATGGACATCTCCTACCAATCGACCAACAAACAAAAAATGGAAACTAGATGTCCAATTCTCGAGTTGGTGACTGCTAGGGACGGACAAATAGGGACGAGACCATTACGGACGGACTATTAGGGACGTGGACCATTAGGGACATGACCAGTAGGGACCGGACGATTAAGGACAGTGAGATTTAGGGACACGACTGGTAGGGACGGTGTCACTTAGGGACAAAGACGGTTAGGTACCACAAGTTTATGAGTTGCCTTTGCACATTTTATCATTGAATTGAATTGTTGAATGAGATACTTAAATGCTTTTACGTGACTGTGAGTTTCTATTTTTATGGTTTTACTATCATGCAGATGAAACCATTTATTCCATTTCGTCAATGACTCAATCAAATTAGTAAAATAATAACAAAAATTACTGCAATATATATAATTCTCAATTCCAAATTTTAAAAATTTCATTTAAAGATGGTGTGCAACGCATCGGAAAAAATGTAAAATAGGGGTGGTAAGGCAGTAGCCTTAAGCAGAGCCGCTTGCTTGAGTACATAATTCAATGATAAAATGTGCACAGGCAACTCATAAACTTGTGGTACCTAACCGTCTTTGTCCATAAGTGACACCGTCCCTACCAGTCGTGTCCCTAAATCTTACTGTCCTTAATCGTCCCGTCCCTACTGGTCATGTCTCTAATGGTCCACGTCCCTAATGGTCCACGTCCCTAATAGTCCGTCCCTAATGGTCTCGTCCCTATTTATCCGTCCCTAACCGTCGGTAACCCCAATTCTCCAACGAAATTCCAACTTCTAGGGGTCCACAACTCCAGAAATCGAAGAAGAGGAGAAAGCTCCATCAGTATCCCCTAATCTAGGAACAGGCATCTTGATTAATTGCTCATTTATCCGTTACGCATGAATTCACCTCACGTAACGTAAATATGACGCAAATTACCTTCACACACGAAATCTATCTCTCTCCCTCTCGTGTCTTAGACTTTTAAACCTGAGGTACATAATTTAGATGATACGATTAAGATAAGACTTAAGACTGGAACAATGGCAGCATGCGTGCCCCTGATTACTATGTAGCAAGTTAATACAGTCATGTCTGTGACAAAGCAAAATAAATACAAATATTTTCTCAAAAACATCATGATTATGTCGTTTCCCGTTTTCCCTTTGCGTACGTATATTTATGTACGTGATAGTGGTGACAAATGAGCCATGATTTTCAGCTATGTTTTCCCCCATTCTTTGTCTTTCCGTGTAGTGGAATGTACCCCGTAGCGCGTCTCATTTTAAGCATCCACTCTTTCTTTTTGCATTAATTTAATTAAGTGCTTTCAATTCAATCTTGTCTCATTCCATTTTATTCGAATGCTTAATACTTTCTTTTTTTTAGGGAAGACCAGGTAGACGGTCCCTTCTCCGAACTCACACTCATCTCGTCACTCATTAATAATTTGCAAGTTGTTTGTTCTTCTGTTGATGATGTCTTGATTGCATCTTTGAATAATTTATTCATGTTGCCACACATTTCCTAAAAAGGCAAGAGAGGCAGTCTAAATTTGGTTTTGTGCAAATCAACTGTTGACTAGTCATCGTATGAACAAGGGCACATTGTCAACACTCGATATCAACTGAACGATGGATTGATCAAGGGAATCAAAATAAATATTAAATCAAATCCTTCACACATGACCATCATTAATTCGTCCTTTTTCTTGAGTGAAATGAAATTAGCTGGTAGTAAAAGCATGAGGTAGGGATTCTGCCCAATTCGGTAAGAGCCCTTGCTGTATTTGAATCCGCCTTTAAGGTACTTTAAAATTCTTCCGATTGATATTTTATTAGATTATTTGTTAGCTTCACAAAGTGTTTAAAATAGGGTCAATGAAACAGAAAGTGACAAGGGGATCTAACTTTTGGTCCCAAGAATATGGTTTCAATTAGTTGAAATATGATTCATTTGATGAAGACGAAACTCGAGTCTTTGGGACACATTGAGACGTCTCGTCGAATCCAAGGAATCTCTTCCTATAGTGTATTTAACCCTTTGGCTTGTTATCCATTTAGTGTCGTCCTATGCGTTACTTCTTTCCGTGATTCCCAAAAATATTCGTTTCATTATAATTAATAGGAGCACGTCGTGGTTCCTTGAGGTTTTCCTAAGATGCTGTTGGTTACCTGAAACTGCAACTTTTATTGCTTGTAGCATTGTGGCAATCATTGTTCCGTCTTTAAAAAATCAAATGCGCCTCATACAATCTTCCACGTGAATCTGTTGTTAAAAAGTAAAACCACAAAATGACTTATTCTATGCATGCAAAACGGCAATAATGCCTCTCGCTTTTAATAAAGTCTTTAGTTAAATTCCTTCATCTTTCTGCTTCGCTTTTATCGTTAGCAGGTTGAAGTACACGTGAATCACATTTCTTTCTTACGACGAAATACTTTGGGCTACTTCTTCTTTGGTTAGACATTAGAGTGTGGGGAAGTTAAGTAAATTAGTGATAATTTATGCGAAACTTTAGATAATTCAATTTAATTTATTTGCAACGGTTTCCGGTACCATGACTGACTGACTATTCGATTGAACTAGTGAATTCTGTAAATTCTTTTGCGACTATACTGCCTTTCAGCCAAATCCTCTTCCGTTGCTTTATACATCTTCAGGTTTACCAGAATTGAACATACCTTGTGTACAATTCTATGTAACTATGATGTCATTAATGAGATTGATTGCGTTTCACACACTCGTCCACGTGCGTTGCATATTGCATTTTTGGCGAGTATCTTTCGACGCTTTTACTCTTGTCTTGCACGTTCAAGAGATTTATTTTTAATTTTAATGTGGATACCGAAGACGATGAAGAAGAGGACGAGGATTATTATGAGTTGCTTGTGAAAATTCTCTTTATTGTTCTCACTTTGCTTCTTCTCGTCTCAGTTTTGTCAATTGCACAGCGTTCAATTTATAGGATGACACGTACACAGACAACAGACCTGTAATTAATTTTAAGTTAACGGCCTGCCTACCCTTAATTAATTTCATTATAAATCAAAGCAAGCTAATCAGCTGTAATTAATCGAGTTCTTGTCTCAAAAAGGAGAAGAGAGAAAGGAAGCAACTTAATCATTTTTAACTTTGCGAATGAATCTGGAATCTTGTATTTTGTAGGCGGGCAAAAGCCTAAGGATGAATTGTGGGCACAGTAGGCTCCCTGCTGACAGGCGACAGAACATCAATTGAATTCGATAAATGTAGGGATAACAATGCCCAATCTTTGTCGAGTGCGCACACATGAGGCATTGTACTGCACACGACGTTCAGATCTTTGGCTGCATATTGGTTCACATAAATAGCAAGAGCTTTCCAAGTTTGGATATGCAAATATTCTCTGGTTGAAGAAGATGGCAAATGCTCTCGATTTTTTGTTTCGATTGGACAGATCCCTGTTGATTTTGATCTTCAAATTTTCTTCTTGCATTGACTATGCTTGCTTGCATTTGTAGGGTGTTCGCATTGACACTTTGGTGCTTCTCCTTGACATAAAGATCTGAACTAGACAAGATCTCTGCAAGACTACTGACTGACAGCTGAAAGCAGTGAAAATATTTGTTATGATTTTAACTTTTCGTGTGCATCCTTTTATTGTTCACGATGCGATGTGAGATGCATCTCTATGATTTTTATTGAGCTTCACTTTCATTCTCTTTCTTTTAAAGTCCAAATCTCTGACATCAAATCAAAATCACATTCATCTACTGCCTCACATCCTTCATTCATAGACGTTCCTATGCACAGTGACATTGACAAATGGAGCTCGCAGTCAGTAAAGAAGTTCATCCTTTCTTTCTTTTATTTTGTTTTATTTATGCTTTTTTAAATGCTTCAAAGAGAGAAGTCATCCTCATCAATCGTATCATCATTCGCACCTACTTTTGTGCAGGGAAAATGAACAAACACCGTAGCAATCGCATATCCAAAACAGTCAGTTCAAATGTCTAATTATAGAACATTCATAATGAAAGGATGAGCTGCTATTCGTAAATTACAAATGAAACGAATACAAAAGTGAGTGATTACAAATCATTAAAGATGCTATACTAATCCAGCAAGATTGGTCAGTCAGTCTCTCTCATTTTTCATGCTTTTAAACTTGATGTCATTCAACCGTCAACCTACGCATTTCGGTCTCTATAAGTCCCTTCATAATAACAAAAATAGTGTGACAAGTAGTAAAGACACCGCAACTCTTTGGTACGTGAAGGTGACTGCTTTTCTTAAAGTATTTTAATGATAATGACCATAATTATGAGTCTACGCACCCAACCCTGCTCCCTGCTGCTGTTACCCACAACAAAGTGGTAAGTTTTAATTCTTCCACATCCACGGTTATGGTTTACGTTTTTATTGTTGTGGTTAAGCATGATCAAGAGGAGAAAATGAAAAGAAATACTTACTTGACTGCATCGTTGTTAAAACGCAATCAAGAAAGAATGTCAATTAATACATAATTTAGTCCCTTGATTGCTGTTACTTTACTCATCATCATCACATCACAAAAGAAAGGCAATTCGGTTGGACGTTGCTCTGAGACTGAGATTTGGATGATGAGCAATTGAGTACATTGTTATCCTCATGTCGAGTTGATCCTTCTGTCAACTGAAGATGAGCCAAATTGTGAAAGTGGAATTTCACTTTTGGGTTGAATAAGAAGAACCAGAGGTTTTACACTCTTTGCAGACAAAACATTAAGAATTCGAATGGATGCCCTTAAAAGGGTGCACCCAAAAGTCATAGTCGCACAGTGCCCCAATTATATGTTTTCCTTCCAATTCAATCTTGGTTCCTTTCTCTGTTTGTGGATACGGTAAAGTGGGCAAGGGAGGCAGTGTATCGAGGACACCATTCATGATGCATCTAGTATTTTGAATGGTTGGCTTTTGATGACTAACAAGGGAACCTCCCCACATGTAAATGGAGCTTGCGTTTGATGATGACATATGTTGTGAGAGATGCAGTTTGAGTAAATGTGGTCCCCTTGGTTTCTGCGAATGGGGTCTTCGAGGGACCGGATGAAGGATTCTTTGAATTGCCAAAATGGATTTGCCCTATACTGTCTCCATACAAAAAGTGGGTTTTCCTTAATCAACCGTAATGTAGAATTTAAGGTTTCCGTCAATATTTCTTTGTGTTGAATTTTGGAATGTTCGATCCTTGACAATGTTGGATGGAAGCTCAAACGGAAACTTCATTTACATCTGCTGAGGTTCCCTCGTAAGTTGAAGTTGTGCTTCGTATCCATTGAATTCCCTAATTTCAGAAATTCTAATTTCCTTTGCCAGCTAAATATGCAATACGACTGCTGACTTGCTATTTTTGTATTCGTAAAGATGGAATCTTTTCTTTCTATTCCTATTCAACGCCCGATGAATCCTGTACTTGAGTCACTTGAGTGAATGAACATTCCAATTTGAAGGTGAAAAGAAGTATGAAAATATTTAATGCAATCATTAATTCAAGATGAGTTGCAACAAACGAAATGTTGATGTTGAATGGTTTCTTCTTTTTAACGCTTGTTCATACAATCTCTGCTTCTGAATGGAAATTGAATTTGCAGCAGAGCATTACATTGCAATCGCATTGGTTTCAGCTGTAAAGAAGATTAATGAGTGTAAGCTCTCTATGTTTATGAAGAATTATCCCATCTCACTTTTTATATCATAATGTTTCCATTGCATTCTTTGTATTTAAGTCATTCACTCTCCCGAGATCTTTTGATGAAGTGATGATGACTAATGAATGAAGGAATGAAAGCCACTGCAATTGAATTTTGCACATTCCATGGTATTACATACGTCTTTGTCTAAGGCTTGTATACCTGGGAAAACAGTGAACTGCGCCTGTCATAATGAAATCTATGCACCCATGATGGATGGAAAGAGAGCAACGTGTGTAATTATTATCATGAATCATTATTTATTATTGTCACCAAACCAAGATAGACTCATGTCACAAATGAGCGTAGAGGAGCCACACGCATATTCCAAAGCGGAGACGAGATGAAAAAATGGGAAAGTTGAATACATAACACTGCATTTTGCGTTGGCTTTGTGTCACGTTATGCTTAATGCATGTTTGACTTTTATTAGGCGTATTAATCAATTTGCTTCTTTGAGGTGTCGCCCGACGTTGTCAGCAAACCTGCGAATTATGACACTAATATCACTCTCACAGGAAGACAATCGTCTCATCAAGAAGCATGAAGAATGTGTAGGAAGGATCCTCCGAGGCTATGCCCAATTTCCGTGTGTGAGAGAAAAGTTTTTGCTACTAATCACTTCTCTAAGATGTGCATGCATAACTCATTAAAGTAATCTCTGAAACTTGCGAAAAGAAGACAAAAGGATTTCGCTGCCGTCATTTATCATACAACGGTCTTATGGTTAAGTCACCTTGCCGCATTCTTTGCTGAATGGTGTAAAATATTATGCGAATGTTAATTTAAGTCAAAAGTCTACTTCATAATGCTTCTTTACGATGGATTTTGTAGTCGAAAATCATCTTCCTTCCCGAATGCGGCAATGGATCCTTCTACGAATTCTAATCTTCCAAAACACCCATCCCTCTTTTCGTTCTATGAAACGCAACATGTATTGGTGCCGTTGCTATGTCATTTAATGGAAGCGAAAAAGGATGGCTGTGCAAGTTGATATTGCTTAGAAATGAAAAACCATTAAACGTCAGTTAATTATTTCACTTTCCGATTATGCGTAGTTTTATTTATACATAAATTTTCTTTTGTCACTTCACAAAAATAAAATGATTCACGTCTTCGGCTAAATACGTTTAGATCATCATAGTTTTAGTTATTTCAATTGCATTGCATTTTTCATTTATTATTGACTTGATTTTCTTCCTTTCCTCTGTTCTTCTGTGTTGTTTGTTGTGACGTGACAATGGACTTACAACGTCAACATCAGAGACTCATAGATGCCACCGTGACGATGACAAACAAGAAGATTGTGATGAATTGTAGTTTACGGACAGAGATTGTTATCTCATTTCACGCCATCGCAGATCTACCTCCCTGCAGAGAAATTCGAGTTTCGCTCGCTTGTTACAATATTTATAAATAAAAGAAAGTAATTTGACTAACATTCAATTTGGCTTGAGGAACAGACTAAAATAATACAAAATAAAAATATCCTGTCAACCGAAAAAAGAAAGGGGGGAAATCTATTAGGCTAGGCAAAGGATAAAGACAGACATTTAGACATTAGCAAAGAAATATCTAAAAACACACCCGAGAAGACACACGATTTGGTTGTTTAATGCAGAAAAGTGAATTTTGTGTCTACGAAATTATTATAGGCAGATTAAGGAAGAAACCAGGCACGTAATGAAACAATGAATGAAGACAACTGCACAACAATGAATGTCCATCATCATCATTTTGAAGATTCCAAGAAGTATTTTTAAAGCTAAAAAGCAACAGTCTCTTGTTAGTGTCTCACTCTCCCCAAATACCCCTCAGAATGGTGGACAATCGATTGCCTCGATTCCCTCTTTTGTGTCTGTTCCTGTAGAACGGCGTGTGCTCAGAATGGTGAAACGGAGAGTTGTTCGACAAGGATAATGGGGGTGGAGGATGGATTCCTGTCGATGGGGGTGGAGGGTATTCTTCAACGTGGTAACGATGATTACTGGGCTGAGACACTTGCTGCTGTTGATAATACTGCTGTTGGCCGGTGGGGGATGGGGCATCGTGATACTGATGAAACGGTTTTTGTCGCGAGTTAAATTTGTAAGGATGTGGCTGTTGTTGCTGTTGATGATAGTGTTTATGACTATAGTTATCTACACTTATCTGGTTACTATTTGCATTGTCATTGTATGACGAAGTGTCTTGAGGAGAATGGGACTTGCTAATTGGATGCTCCTGCTGATTGTGATACCTTGGAGGGGGAGGTTCCATCACCTGCTTAAAGTTGATTGTTTGATAGTTGTAGGGTTGTTTGTGCGATTGTGACTGGGGTTGAGATTGGTGTTGGTAATCCAAGGAGTGGGGTTGCCTCTGTTCAAACTCAGAGGATGCTTCCGCCTTTAACCTCTTCTTCGAACTCTCGGCCAAGTGTCTCTGAAACTTTCTCAGCTCGTGCATCCGCCTGGGGTCTGTGATGGCGTTCTCGTTGGTGGATATCAAAATCATGGGCATGCTTGGAGTCACATCAAAATTTTGAGGTCCGGGAGTTGTGATTTGATTCGGAATGGAGGGCCTGAAATCGTTCACAAAACGGTTTGGATTTGGAGCCTGGAATCTTGGATGGAAGGAGGTTTGGGAAATGGGATTTGCGTCTTTCCCCTGCTGAAAGAAAACGTGGGACACGGGTCGGCTTTGAGGATCCTCTGAGGGAAAGTTCTGGAGGAGAGATGAGGAAGGGGGTGCTGGGTATGTGGGTGGAGGTTGAGACTCAGGTGGTGGAGGAAGTGGGTGTTTCGTCTGTGTGATGGTTCGGTACTCTTCATTTGGATTTGGGGCACGTAGATACGACTCGGCGGAAGAGGAAGATGACACTGGAGGAGGAATGTTGGTCTGATCCACGTTGTCAAATAAGTTGGAACTGAAAAGGAGCTGGTTCCTTACAATTTTACCTGAAGGTTTCCCTACTGAAGGGGGAGGTGGGGGAGGGTGGTTCGGTTCGTGATGCTGAGGAGCGGGGGCAAAATGTATGGCGTCTTGTTGCTGATGTTCATGTTTATATGGCCGTTGGATTATCGTGCGATAGGGTGGAGAAACTTTCAGCTCGGGGGAGTAAACCTGGTTTTGGTGGACATTTACATTGTGGTCGCCTCCAGAATACCGATTTGGAGGGACCAAGGGTTCCGATGGTTGAGGAGTAGGTGTCGACGTCGGGCGTAACTTCGCCCCAAATGATTGACTGGGCTGATTGTTGTTGGCAAATGCAATTGAGTGTGATGACTGCCTCACCGCCGGAGGGGGTTGAAAACCTGGGGCAGATGGAGACGCATAATCGGGTTCCCTGGTGCTTGGCTGGTGCTGGAGGTTGTGATTGTGGAGTAAATTAGGGTCTAGGAATTGATGGCGATGTCCAGTGAGTTCAATTTTGGGATGTTGAACATGGATTTGCAATTGCTGTTGATGCACGTTATCGTCATTATTTAACGGAGGCGAAGGAGCCACTTGTGGTTGGGTTACCAAGGTGACAGGGTAATGCTGTTGAAGGGCATCATGAGAAGGTCTCACGGATTTATGATACTGATGAACTTGTGGCTCTTGCTGTTGTTTCCTTCTCTTCTGTTCGGGAGAAGCTGGCCTTCGTGTGGGTGGTGGGGTGGGTTCCTCCTGGGGACGACTTTGTCGTGGGGTTGGCTGTTCATAATTTTGGCCACCACCACCACCACTTTTGTTTGGATCTTTAAAAAACTCTTTGAACTTTGCAAAAGCAGCGTTTGCAATCTCTTTCTCCTTGGTATTGGGAACAGATTCAACTTTCTTGTCTGTCAATCCTGGGATTTCGAAATCATCAAAGTTCAAGTCTTCATCGCCGTTGAAGCCCACGGTCAAAATCTGTGTCTTGGTATCACCAATTTGACTACAAGAAAATAAAGAAACAGAAAAAGTCTTTCATTAAAGCAAAACCACTAATTATCTTGTCTCAGTCATTCTCACCTCTCCCACGTAAGACAAAAAATGATGCAATATTTTTTAATGCGAATTAAATGATGATGTGAAACTCTACACTAAACGTGGGAAAAGGCAATAAATGATTGCATATCTTACCCGCCCCCAAGGACCTTCACATTTGACAGGAGACCTCCCAACTGGTCTTCCGTCAGTCCAAAGTCTTTAGGATTCACAAACTCAACCCCAGGGGGTAACTCATGTTTGAAGGCTGGATCCCCAACACTCTGAGCCGTTGCATAAGAGAAAAAGAGCATCAGAAAGATAACAGCCCACATCCACCCTGCCACGGACCGTATCATCATCCCTCTTGTCATCGTTATCACTGACTTGCGTTTAGCTGAAGGGGATGCTAATGCTGAGGATGATTCCTGTAATTCAAATTGGCACATGTGAAAAAAACTTCGATTTAATGTGATGGACTTCCTTCCGTTCTTCCGTATTTCTATGATTTATATGCAGCGAAGCCATCACGTGGGGTAATTAAAAAGCTACAAATTGATTAACCTTCTGAAGTACCATGCATGTATAATAATAAATAATAACAAACTGCTCCATTACTACGATAAAAAGGCACTTAAATGTGAGTCGGGAAAGGAAGCGCTTCATAGCTAATCAAGCTTTGATTCTCATGAATGCCGATATGATGACTGACAGGCATACATACAAGGGAACATCATCACATGTAAATGAAGCGTCGGCTTTATCCTGACATATGTACTGAGGGGTGCAGTGGTGTGAGTAAGTGTGGAACACTTGGTTTCTGTGATTGGGGCTATTCATGGACCGGAGAAGGAATTTGTTGAGTGGACAGACCAAACGTAACGTACCAAAGTGGATTTGTCCTATATTGTCCCCATACAAACAAAGGGTTTTTGCCTATCACCCCAATGCAAAAATTATGTGTTTCCGCAAAAACTTCACTGTGTTCAATTTTAGGGATTTTCGAATGTGTGCATGGTTGTGTATAAGAATGCTGTAGTCCATAAGAGGTTTCTTCAACTTTTGTTTCCCACAGTCCCTTAAGGGGCCTATCGAGCGGAAGCTCCAATAACACTTGGTGACGTTCCCTTGTTAGATATTGAAGACAGACGGCTGAAGCGAAGCGCATACGAAGACAGAAGAATAGAAAATAAATTAAGCAGTTAAACAAAATTGGCCTGAGCACAGAAAATGAATTATGAGCATTTGATTTAGGTATTTAAATGTTTATCGCTCACCATCGTTCCTTCTGTTTCGAAACTACTGCTGCCACAGAATTGTCCACTTCCTTCATAAAATTACAGTTTTTGGAAGCAAGGCATTGTTGAGAACTGGAAGCAATTATTGCGTGGGAGAGAAATCTGTAAAAGTAGAAATATTGAAACGTTAGTCAAAGTTGAAGATGGCACACGCCAATTAAAGTAAACTATAGGCACTCGAGGTGCATTTTCTCACAATTCACATTCACAATACTTTTAAGCCTTTTGTTGTCAATCATGCATTTACAACCGTTGTATAATGCATAGATGCACAAAGGCTGAAGAGCTTTTTGACAATGAATGCTAACAAAACGTTCTCTTTTGTTTTAAACCTGAAGAAGAAAAGAGACGTTTAAAACTTCGAAGATTGGAATATCTCATTTGAAGTCGGAAGTTGAAAGGATAATCTGACGTAATCTTTACTAAGAATTTAAAATGAAGAATCATCTAAAATATAACAAATTCGGAATACGTACTGAACCTTAAAATGAATATTATGCAATGATATTTGCTTTATAGACTGGAAATACGTATCTTGGTTAGAGCAAAAATTGGATTGGCTTGGTATTCTTGATATCATTATACGGCAAGGCATACAAATGTATACCAGGCTCAGTTTTGTTTTCAGAAGAAAACAACTATTTTCTGTTAAATTGTCTCTGATCGAATCGAACATCACGTCCCATTATGTAATCTCCCAAGACTGTGGACTACTTGTTCTCAAGCTAATAAACATCCTCCTTTTGGCCTTGTTTACATACTTTTTCAACAAGATTTTTCTGTACCAATCTAAATATTATGATCTCCCTGACAAAAATTGACCCTTTTCAAAATATGAAATTACGTCACTCGTAATCATATCATGAAATCGTGGTCACAATTTTTTGATTGATATCAATTGTGGTTCAATCGTTTCGTTAGATACGACTTTTAATACGTGTTGGTGGAAGATGATGTACCTGAAATCTTATTTTGTTCGCTCACGAAATTACTATCATCGTTTGATTTTAACGTTTTGCAAATGTGCTTTCTTAATTGACTGGATTTGAGATACACTGTTACAAACTGACTGAATGTACTTGACTCAAGTGTCGATATCAAAAGTGCTATTCACCGTGCCTAATCCTCAATTTAACGCTGCTGCAGAAAATAATTCTGATAATCTGCCATCGTCACATCGTTTCTTTCTCGTCTCACTTTCAAACTTAAACTTAACGCTTCACCACCATCCTTTGTATTCCCTACAGCTTAGCGAAGTGTTTAATAATCCTTTGTGAACAATAATTCTTCCCATTTATCTTTAAAAAAGTAAGAAGCACAAAAGGAACATGAATTGAATGAATGAATGAGACACGTATAGACTTGCCTTGCCATGGTGGATCTATGAGTAGTAAATTAATGGATGGAAAAATGGGATTAAGAATGAAGAAAAGAAGAAGGGCTGCAGTCAGGAGTGGAATAATAATAATGCACCGTCTTCTTCAATCTCAATATATATAAAAGTATTATCATCATTCAACATCTTTAAGCCTTAAAATTAAAAGAAAAGAAAGGGAGAGTTTCCGAAAGCTATTATTGAATCAATTCTATTCAAAATGTCAGCTTAAATCCTGTAACTTCTTCTGATGCGGTGATGGCAAGGTGCTTCCCTCTTGCAATTTATGATTTATAGTCGCCAGAAAATATGAACTTTATCGACTAGACCTGCACAAGAAATGAGAGTATTTCGCACGTAATAATAAAGGAATAGATCATAGTAGTCTGTGAACGAGAGGAATTGATTTGATGATGATCAGGAAGAAACGGTCGGAGGTATAATGCATAATGACCACCAGCAATTTCCAGATTGAGACAAATAGAAATTTGAAAATAAAAGGCTTCCTTACTTGCATCCGTATCATGAATTGGATGACAGATTGATCTGGTCTGAATCTGAGTGGGAACTCCGTTAATCACAAAATCCACAAAGTCGTGCAATACTTTTCAACCACCAACTGACAACACGACACAAGCAGATCAGGTAGCAGAGTAACCAAAAGATAGACGAAGATGAGGGAAGAAAAGCTCTTCTTTTAATCAATCAATCGTACAATTTAATAACGATAAAATGGCAATATCGATTTGACTTGACTGACTATGAAATAGACCACTGATTGCGGAACAAACAAAACAATCAATTTTTAAGTCACAAACTTCACGTTTTCCCCTTCTGTTGTCTTGCTTAAATTGTATTAAACGCTTCCGTACTTTTCCTCTTCTGAAAATTTAAGACACGATCCGAGTCGTCCCTTGTTTCCTGCTGTTTGGGTACTTTCAACACTTTGTTAGTCTCACTTTCCCCCGTTTCCATGCATCTATAATGAGTGCACTCCAATATCCGGATTTCACAAAATTCCATTGTTCTTAGTTCGGAGGTTCTCACTTTACGACACAAAACTTAACAACGTCATCTTTCACTTCACCATTATACGATGTGTCTTGCTTCAAGTCAAGAGTTGCACTAAAGTGCAGTTTGCATCCCTTCTCTACATTTATAAAGACGATCGAATGAGCAAAGTGATGAGTGAAGAAGCCACAAAGCTACAATGCGGTCGGTGGTAGTGTTGTTAATCAGCACCAATCGTAACGTGGTGGAAGTGTGGATATGAATGTATTCCAATTGTATCTGTGCGTAGTGCCTCAAGACGAAGAAAGGCGTTATAGGTTTTTTACTTTGTAGATAAATTCCTGATTTAACTCAAACTCTCCAACGAAACTCCAAATTGAAAGGGTCCACCTCTCACCAACATACAAATATTATAATCAGCATACAATGTTACCTTCGGAGTTAGTAAATACCAATATCGCTAATCTATAAAGCTGGATTGATGGGCGAGGGCGAGTTTCCATTGTTGGTTACCCTGAAACGCATTACATTTATGCTAGCATTGCTTCTAGCAGAAGTGTAATCAATCGTACAGTCCAACGCTAAGGAAGTTGTATAGGAGAGGAGTCCGTGGTGATGGTTTTTTCTCTTCCGCTTCCACTTGGTGGATGTAATCCAACTGCCCAGCGTCTGGTGATCGCATCAGCTAGCGTCCATCCACTGACTCCGCTCCACTCGCTGCACGGATGCATTATGCAGTGAGGGGTTCCGTAATACAAACCAGTTTGCTCGTTGCTCAGTTCTGTGGCTCTGTAATCTGTGTTGTTGCGTAGAAGAAAGTGTAGAAAAGGATGCATGCTGCTAAATTGAATGTACTTGAATTGATGTTCGGGGAATCATACAAGCATACCTGTGAAGGAAACTGTGTCCAGCAGTGCAGTTGCTCATTTGTAATGTTGAGTGACAGGCGTTTCAGTCACTTGGATTCCTTTAGTAGCAAACTTTTAGCTTATAAATTCATTTCGTGTTGCATTTCTCCCCAATTTCTCTGTTGGCTCAACTATTCTATTGAATCTCGATGTGTCCCAAACGCTCGAGTTTCGCCTTCATCAAGTGAGTCTTAGAAAACATAATTGTTTCTTATTGAAACCATTCTCTTAAGACCAAAAGATAGATCCCCATGCACTTTCTGTTTCATTAACCCTAACTAAAGTCTTTGTGAAGTAAACAAATAGTCGAATATGAAATAATAAAATGTCAATCAGAAGAGTTTTAAAGTCCGTTGTTCGTAGAAATGAAAGATGGACTCACACACAAGAAGGGGTCTTACCAAATTAGGCAGGATCCCTCCCTCGTGCTTTTTTAATACCAGCTAATTTCATTTCACTTTAATGATGGTCATGTGTGAATGGTTTGATTTAATATTTATTTATCCCTTGATTAATCTATCGTTCGGTAGTAATCGAGTGTTGACAATATACGATGACTAATCAACCCTTCGTTTGCACAAAACCAAATTAAGACCAACTTTCTTGCCTTTTTAGGAAATGTGTGGCAACATGAATAAATTAATGAATAAAGACATCATCAACAGAAGAACAAACAACTGGCAAAGTGTTAAAGAGTGATGTGATGAGTGGGATTTCGGAGAAGGGACCGACTACCTGGTCTTCCCTAAAAAAAGAAAGTACAAATAAACATTCGAATAAAATGGAATGAGACAAGATTGAATTGAAAGCACTTAATTAAATTAATGCAAAAAGAAACGAGACGCGCTACGGGGGACAATCTACGACACGGAAAGACCAAGAAAATGCCACTGAAAATCATTTGGCTCATTTGTCACCACTATCACGTACATAAATATCCGTCGGCAAAAGGAAAACGGGAAATCATGACATGGCAACGACATAATAATGTTTTTCGAGAAAACATTTTTTTTATTTTGCTTTATCACTGAAATAACCTCATTAACTTGCTACATAGTAATCAGGGGCACTCAATATCCGTTATCACGTTGCCCCGAAAACATGGTGATGGTCGTCGCAAACAAACGTTTCTACGAACACACAATCTAGCAGCCTGCATCCCTTGGTCCGCATAACCCAGATTGCACAGCCACAAAACTGTGCAACGAGCAAACTGGGTAGTATTACCTCACCCCTCCACTCCATAATGCATCCATGCAGTGAGTGGAGTGGAGTGCGTGAAAGCGAAACAGAAAGAACTCGTCACCACAGATTCCTCTTCCCGACATAGATACAACCTTCATAACGACTGATTACGCTGCTAAGGAGGCAATGCGTTTCACGAAAACTTACAATGGAACCTCACCTAGTAGTAATTAAATTTAGCAGATTAACGATATTTCTTAGTCTCACAAAGCAACATCTTTTGCTGATTCTGAAGTTTGCAAACGTTCCAATTTCTGGAGTGGTGGACCCTTTGAGGTTGGAATTTCTTTGGAGAATTGGACATTTACAGTTGGACATCTAGCTGCGTTTATCTGTTTGTTGGTCGATTGAAAGGAAAAATACGATCATGCACATGTAATGATGTATACCAAAATTCGGGTCGGAAGTGCATTAAGCTGTTGAGATTCGAGGCATGCAAATAGCACAACACAGTCAGAATGGAGTTGAATGAAAACTTGCGTGGCATTTTTCTAACCGAAAATTTTTTTTTTTCGAAACCTCTTTTGCAGAAGACTGAAATGGTGATTTCATGACAGCGGCATTGCAACAGCTCTTGATGAGGTTACAACATCTTCTTTAAATTGTATAGTACTTGGTTGAAAAAAGTAATTTGCAAACGGTGCCTTTGATAAGTATTATCATGACTCATTATGGACGTGTTCAGATAGAAGAAGTAATTCATTACTTTTAACGTCAAAAGTCAAAATTAATGACGATTATAATCAATTATAACCTGAGATTGAGAAAATAATCCTGCTGTCGGTGATCCCAAGAGTGATGAGATTGAGGTTGGGATCTCTGATTCAATCGATTTTTTTACATTCCAAGATTTAGGAAAATTAAGACATCAACACAAAAGCCCTGACACCAAAATCCTACTTGAATTTGTGTTCCGAATTAATCATTAAAGCGTCTTCATTGCAGCGTGTGCGAAATTCCTATGATGGAAACAATGACAATACTAATCGGTATTAAAACTTTCTTTGTATCATTGGCTATAGTAATTATGACTATCCTTCAATCATTCTTCTCATTGCCGTCCAACTGTACGGTAAAAGCATAATGAAGAACAACAAAAGCATCTAATCGGAACAATGGGAGCACTTTTTGCATACTCCAACATATACTGACACATCAAATACATCCACTACAGCAGTTGTGAAGCAATAATGCGTTAGAAGACTAGCTTCATCTTTTTGCATAAAAAACATGCATTCACTTTCAATGTCGCCACTTTGCGGAATATACGTCCTATTCAAACATTCAAAAGTTTAAGCACAAAGCATGACACGAAGACTGAATCGAATAAAATATCATTGCCTAGTTTGTCTTTTACTTTTTTCTGAAGATGGGTAAAAAGAAGTACGAGTGGATTAACAATTTTGAGGGCAAAAAAGCGAAACAAAATTACAGTTTTCTACGTTTACAAACAAGTCAACTCAACCAGAATCATCATTGTCATTACTGTATTTGTAGTTAGTTAATTCATGGTAAAAAGTGAGAGGAAGGCAGGAGTGGAAAACATTTTTGCCATTTTTACTTCATTCATTCGTCGGTTTATCCAAGAATTAGGTCAACTGCTGCAGCTACATGACGGTGCCAAATTAAACCTAATGTTGTTTACTAGAAGACGAAAATAAAGAAGACGAGTACAGTCACACTCAATCAGAAATAATTCCGACTTAAGAGGATGATGATGCTCAACAAAACTACAATCATGAATGAATGAGGTGCAAACTTAAAGATTGTTGATGGTTTGGCTTGAACAGGACAGAATTGTGTCTTTGTTTTACTATACCTTTTGAATGTTTGACAATAAAATATGTAATACCAATACATGTGCCTTCAGCTTGTCTTTTAACAGCGACTAACGGACCTTGCCCTGTCATTCCAACTGC
>JAQGCL010000186.1:0-19896 GCA_034699605.1 Isotomiella paraminor | reverse complement strand
GTCAGCTTGATTATCATCTGCCTCACCAGATTTGACCAGTTTTTGTTTACGTCGACAGTGTTTGTGCGCTTTGGAAACTGAATTCACTTAATCCAGATAACGAGAACCACAAAAATAATGATCGGAGGTAAACAATAACCAACCGTTCCATATAATGTCATACTTGCCAAATGTGTGACACTATTGAAATTGAAAAGTTCCAACGTTTCGGACAAAACATGCGTAAACATGCGTTGTAGTTAGCTATCTCCAATAGCTTATGCGTTTACTTCAATTGTCCCAGCTGATCATTCATACCTCACATGATGACCATTAGGGCCAATACGGCTAAAAACAATGAAAACGTTGCCCCTTCTCACCCGCTTTCTCATATATGCAGATGGACAGTCTTTGCTTACGGAGGAATCATCATCATCATCATCATCATCATGCATGCACACAAGCAGATCACACACACACGCAGCATTTCTTCTCTTCTCTTTTGCGTTACACAAACCCTCCTCGCAATTGAGATAGCTTCATACTTCTTTTTACAAAAAGGATTATTGTGTTATTAGTTTTCTCAAATCGATTTACTTGTATGTATGTAGGTTTAAGTACCATACTAGTATTGCTGAATACAGCAAACTAACAAGCTTTTTGATTTTAAAAAGCTTACAACACAGCTGCAACGCATCGATCCTGTTTGTCCGAAATTTGTCGGTTTCCCCTTGCCTGAAACAAATTAGAAATAATTAATAATAATAATTTGTTAATAATAATTTGTTTGTTAATAATTTGTTAATTTGTTTGTTAATAATTTGTTAATAATAATTTGTTAATAATAAATAATTAACAAATTAGAAATAAATTCCTGGGGATCGCCTCTATAGCTCAACGGTAGAGCACACAACCGGCAATTGTGGGATCTGGGTTCAATTCCCAGTGGGGTCTCCGATTTTTGGGAAATAATGTGATTCGGGTATTTCAGTTCAAATTTACCACTCGACAAAGTAAAATTCTAATATTTGATAAAAACAAACTCCCAGCTGGGATGAAGAGTATAATGGCAGCGTTGAACATGGCAATAGTCGAAAGTGGACTTTCCTGAGGTAGAAAAAGTAACAGTTCGTTACAGCCTTATAAAGGGAAAGTAGAATTCCACAGTTAGACTTGCAATAAAGATAAATACGAGTTTAAATCACATTGTTTCCTGGGGTTCGCCTCTATAGCTCAACGGTAGAGCACACAACCGGCAATTTTGGGATCTGGGTTCAATTCCCAGTGTGGTCTCCGATTTTTGGGAAATAATGTGATTCGGGTATTTCCACAGATTTAAAAACACCTAGATAAGACAAGTTATGGGGACTTTGTGACCCAAAAATAAGGACCAAGTGCCGAGGGGTTGCTAAGATATACGAATTCAAATAGCATTTTTATGAACAAAACGGTCCTTATTTTGGGGTCAAAATTAAATTAAAATTAACGTGGGATTGTCGCATCTAGTTACTTTTTAAATCATTTTTTTAAATGGGTACTTCAGTTCAAATTAGAAATACCTACTCAATTTTAATAGTGCCAAACAGTTGCTAAGATTAAAAGAAGTATGGAATTGCTTACGTGGCTTTAGCTGATATTGATTGATATCCACTTAGACGCTGACGGCAGGGAGCAGTCAGCGTGTTCTGAGCCTTGCTGTTACTTAAGCCCTACAATAAACATATCCAAAACAAAATCCCGAGTGGGATAATAATGATGCTCATAGCAACTTGCTTGGCATCAATCCTGTTCACATCCGCAGCGTGCACGCGTTATAACGCAGGGGAGCAGGGCACCTTCTGGGGTACTTCCGAGCAGCCCAGTTTACATCAAATTCTGGACGACAACAATCCAGGGGAGACGCCGTGTTGGCAAACCGTTATTTTTGGTAACACGAGTAGGACTGGGTTCAACCCCTCCAAATCCCCATCCACCGTTTGGGAATCGCCAGACGATAACGAGGAGTACTGGACGTGGGGACCCTGGACCATGAAACTCAAGGACATGAGGTGTGAGATGGCGATACTTTCCATCTGCGAGGCTAACTGGGGACCGGATGGCGCCTACAAGACAATGGCAGAATACGTCGGTCATGTGGTGGAACGTTACAAAAGAAGCCATAAGAAGGTAGAAAGACTTTTCCTTGAGGATCAAGATAAGTGGCGTAGCGGCAACATGGTTTTCCTTGTAATTCCTTGCGAGGGAGGGGGAAGGTCATCCTCCTGGAATGTACTTCAACAGGATGGGAAACCCTTGATTTGGCATCCACGAATGCACTTTCATAATTCCGTGCCACTCATGGCAGTGCTCCTCCTCCCCCCTCTTGCATATCCAGGAGGTAACATTCGCAAGAAAGAGGACTCGGTCAAGAATGGTCCCACGCTTCTTCTTGACGTTCAGAGATACCCGAGGATTGAAGAGATGCACGGATTAAAAATCAAGGTAGAGGAGAATTTACTCCAGCCACTCAAAATACCCATCAACCGAGGTGATGGATCTTACAGTCACATTGCGTCAATAGTATCCAGCCATCCATTAATTTCTCTATCAATCAGATGGCAGTTTTCTGACGGCAGAAGTGGCATGCTCGACCTTTGGTTGTTCCATTGGATGATAGAGATACTTAAGAGTAAAGTGAACCAGACGAGCTTGCCTTACCACTTTAGGGCCTACTATGCATTCACCCCAAAAGTAGCCGCTTTAGAATTACAGGCACCTCACAATTTGGTACGTGCGGAGCTGGTTGCCTACGGTAGCGTGGGTTACAGCTTTCTGTCCTGCGCAAAGGCTGAGGGTTCCCTCCAGTACAAAATGTATCACAAACCCTTCATGGCCGAATTCTGGATTGGCCTGGGGGTGTCATTTCTTGGCCTGTCGACTGCGATCGTCCTATGGCAGAAGCTACTTCCTCAGGAGAGTGATGGCGGTGTAGATGTGGGCAAGGCTGTGTTACTCTTGCTCAGTTGCTTGGTCGAGGACTGTCCACCCATGCCATCTGCTATGAATGAACAATTGTTTTTCCGGTTAGCTGCTGGACTTTGGCTTCTCGTCTCCACCGTTTTGAGTGCAGGGCTACATCGGAACGGTCATCAACTTTGTGAATGTTCCCCCTCCAAAAGTACCCTATGACAAGTGGGAATTACTCCCATGTCTATCCGATAAAAGCTTGGACCTTGACTCCTTTCCGATTTGGAGAACCAGGATAGAGGAAATTTGGGATCTCTATTTTCCAAACCTGACCGATTTCACGAACGCAATACAACGCCGAACAAAGGATGACGCACAAACCGAGTGCTCAGAGATATACTCGGCCCCACCACATTATAACTTCGAATATATTAATTTCCGAAACCATACTTCACTGACGGAACAGGGTTTAGTCGATAAACGTATTTCCGAGTACGTCCTCAATCGTGCTACCCATGTTTTTCTGCGCACAGTCGAGCTCACCTTGCTAAACATATACAGGCAGGATCGTCTTGATAAAATGCCAAAATCACAGCGCTCGCTCGTCTACGGGTTGTCGCGGCAACTTCAAGGTTTTCGACGGATTCCAAGGTATCATTTAGAGGATTTAAGAAACGTCGCTAACTATATTTCGTTAGTTGATAAGATAGTTGACCCCAAAAATGAAAGCCTCTTGATGGAACAATCCCTGGCAAACTGCAAATATTCAGCTTATGCATATCCTAGAAGTTCAGGCACGGTGGAGGATGAACAATGGGAGTACTTCAAAAGGACGTATCCCCAACTTCCGTGGTATAGAAACGTTGATGAGGAGCTGTTACTAGCCAGTTTTAGATTCATTAAGTTCTCTCCTCCGCACAAGTCACCCGTTCCCACGTTCTTCAAGTGGATGCTCAACACGGGTGCCTTTACCAAAGGACTCGGCGAGATCACTGCAAATATTACAAAGGGGCGGTTAAAGAAGGCACTGGAGGAACACCCTAGCACCTCACAATCTGAGAGGGAAGGACCTGAGCGTCTTTCATTGCACAACTCTAGTGTAGCTACGTCACTTTTGCTTACTTTTGCGGCACTTGGTTTATCCTGTTTAGCGTTTTCGGCTGAAAGTGCAATGTCACTGGTGTATTGGTATGCGTTTATCTGTGCAAACCAGCTTTGTTTATCTATATTACGTTTCATAATGAAACTATATACAGCATTTGCAATGATGATCATAGGAAGCGTCGAGCAAAGCTGGGAGAGTTTCGCTTATATCGTATATCAAACATAAGTCGGGTAAGGCCAATTCATGCCATTGTTGTAATCAAATTGGGTTTTGGTCTAGTATGTATTCAACAATGTCATGTGATCCAAGTAAAAAACGACCCGACGAAGTGTGCTAGTCAAATACGACAGTACGGTCCCTTCCTTCATCCTCGCGAATCTGTAGTTTCACAACGACGTAGGTCAGGATTTTTGTTGCCACCTGCGTATACAAAATACAACCGTTTTAATTTGCAAGAAAAACTCCTAGTTTTATGAACGTAAATCACATATTTTCTGGTTAAGCGTGAAATGACCATCTGCGAACTTAAAATTGACGTCTTAAGAATCTATCAAGTCATGTATGAAAGGACGACAAATGTCTCTACGGACAACGACGCCAAAAGACTTTCCCCTTGGAAAAAGAAAAGACGGTTTGCACAAACCAATAGTTTGTTTAAGTAGTCACATTTCTCATCATATCAGGCTCAGTTCCCTTCAACTGCGTCACTCTGATGTAGATCCTGCCATGAATACTCATGGTATCTTCCGCTGCATTGGACAAGTGATATACGAAACGGGCAATGAGGGCGGCTTGGATGAGGCGAGACGCCACAAGCTGCCACATGGACAAAAGAATCCATGTGACCCCTGATGTCACCTGGAGGAGGATTTGAAGACTCGCTGGAAGGTAAATATGTCAACGAAAGCCAGAGCTGAGCCGGTTGGACAAAATTTTTCTTTTACTCCGAGGTTAAAAGGTTTTTGTCATACAATGGAATAGAAACCAGGAGGTTTGGGCTCAAGCTGGAACATTAAGAAGTTGAAGACTCGGAGGAACCCTGACCCCAAGACTGTAATACAGCATACGGAACGAGGGTATCTGCAACCCTCGGTCCAAGAGCCCGCGGATCAGCTGAACTGGATGCAACGTGCTCTTCCAGATTTTTAGAAATTAATTGAAAAATTAATAATTACCAGTGCGAAAGTGCGAAAGTGCTAAGTGTGCAAAAAAATAGGGGGGACTAAGAGGTGGGCTCGAGGGCCTTCCACTTCGTCGTCTCGCCGTGCCTTCCAGTGCCCCTGGGCTCATTCGCTCCTGGGACCGGGGACCTGGGGTGGGGAGGTTGAGGAGGATTGGCCCGTGTGCTCGCACACCACCCTAAAAGGGGTGGATGCTAGCATGCCGGGACGGGGGTAGGAGATGGAGGGGCTCAATGCCAGAGTGTGGGAGGAGGGTCCTGGTCGAGGCCCTTTCGCTTCGAGGGCTTTGCCAGGGAACACACCCACATCTCCGGGGAAGGTTGGGACCCCAGATCTGAACCACTGGCTTGGCGGCGACACCAGCCCTGAGAGCAAGCGTAGGCCTTGGTGACATTGCGGGACAGGGCCGCGTAGTGGTGAAGGGAGGCTGCGGCTGAAGAGGCTCGAGGCTTACAGGCCTCGGAACCAATTCCTCGTAACCAAAACCAAGTAACCTCGTCAATTCATTTGACCCTGGTAGTTTGGTGCACTGTTCGGTACAAAAAGGGTAACTACGAGTAGTGGGGAAGTCTGCAATAGGTCCAATTGGTGCCTCGGCGGCATGAAGGACCAGACACTCAATGTCTTGGGCTTTCAACCCCGTAAAAACAAACAACAAACAAACCCTCGGTCCAGGACATCCAAGCAAGCGTCCCTCCTCCACCGGAAAAGAGGATAATACTAAAGATGGTGACGATGGAAATTAATCCACCACCGTCTTCCGCATTACTTATTCCGGCGGAATACCCCCACGTACTCAAAACACTAAATCACCCTCACCGATATCCTTCGGATGAACGAGGTCGTCGAGAAAATGGCAGCCTGGTGGAAATTCGATTGGCGTCCTGACCTGGTACATCAGGTCGTGGATGTCGACTGGATGGTCGTGGATGTAGGATCAAAAATGAGGTACATGTTTCCTCCTGAACCATTGATTCACTTTGATTGCAGTGCGTGAAAATGGATGTCGACCTAGACATAAACTGGGTGGATGAAATGGTCGCTCCGAGGCTCCTAATGAAGTCCGCTTTGGTCTTACAGACTGACTGACAAGTTCTAGGTACTGACAATAAAGGATGAACTGAGCTGAAGGTGTTCGTTTTAAGTTATTTAGTCAACTGCGAATTTGCAGATTCAAATTGGCCATATTGTCTGTCTGTTGTATTGTACGATGAGTTTAGCTCTTATCATAATATGTAGATGAAGATCCCTTGCATTTGAGGACTAATGACATTAATCACCCAGGATTATGGTGTCTGATAAATTTCAATGGGTGATGCATTGTTAATTGTCCTACATGAATCGTTTGAACCCCAAAACACATCGAAGAATGTAATCCGTTGATTGATTTCTTTATCCGGGATAGCATAAGGACGCATTGGTGCCTGTAAACGGAATTCCCGTATCAAGAAGACATCAGAAATCATGCGACATTGAGCGAATCGTTATGGATAACCGGTATGTTCGTTATGGATAACACAGTAAGTTTGGGTATGGCAGGCGCAATACAGTACGACTGACGCACTCCCATTTCGTTGTCCAATACAATGCTAAAATTCGCCTTAATTTGGTCCGCTGGGGCTATTACTCTTTTGTATCACGGCAATGTCGGGACAAGGGAGTATGACAATTTACAAATTTCTATTACTGGAGTGATTAACACTTTAATATTTATTGTAAATAGCTGCCCATATTGAAGGATACCCGGGTCATGTCGTGATCCTTCCTCTGCAAAATGAAACGCTTTGACCACCGCCGCAAACCTACAAACACCAACCTTGGGTAAGCAATCAGTAATTAACAAACAGCTTCGTTCTTAATTGCTTTCTTTTCATAGTTCATTCACCTTAATTAATGTGGACGCTACGAGCACCGTAAGACACCAAAAATATTGATAATCACATGGAAGTCAAACGTGTCCAATAAAAATAATTTTGAAATTCAGATGATTAATCCACACAATCACTACGTTGCAGCTCTACGATACCCAAATGGGGCCTATGAATTGATTGCGACCGAGTCATTTGCAAGTTTCAACGTCGACGAGAGAACCTCCCAAATCAATCGACAGGCAAATCTGTACTGTAACGATGGTTCTACGGTTGTCACAGTTTCGTTTGTCATCCCTGTGACTGATGGTAATAACCAACCGGTATGTTTAAAAAAAACAAATATGTTGTAGTTTCACTCTTTCCTCTGCAGCCAACATTTGATTCCATTCGGTATAACGCTAGCGTGGAAATCAATAGAAATCGGCCAGACGATAGTACTCTTCTTGAGACTGGAATCCTCGTTTCCGGCTCAGACTATGAGCCAGGCAACGCTGAAGTGAAATTCACTTTGGATCACCCGGCCTTCACAACGATGGCCCGGTCCATATGGAATGGCTCGTACCCATCAAGCTACGAGTAACCAAAAAGCAGGCACATATTTTTATCACTGTTGTTGACTGTAACCCCCTTGGAATCCACATACTGAACCCAACAGCCACCGATGGAGTCAATGTAAGGTGGGCAACCGTTGAAATTAACGTATCAAATGACGGACCTATAGAGGAACCAACGATGGGCGTGGTGGATCACGAACTTTGCGGTGGGTTCGGAACATTTCATCAGCTTAGATTACAGGACTCCCAAGGACCAGTGGCGAACTTTACAACAGGAAAGTGTGGGGACACTACTCCACTGTTAGCAACATCAACTTTATCCGAGTCGAACTGTCAACAATATTTGAGGGTTCCAGTCTCACCTTCCTCAACCTGGCCCTTCCTGACTCTTCATAAGCGTCTAGAAGTGATGTGACGGCTCGCTTTGGCCTAACGATCCCCGAACTATTGTCTAACTCGAACCTTCGGATGCAATTCGGATTTAATGAATCACAATACCATCCTTGAATCATGTGCTCCGTTTGAAGCCAACATTTTGTAATTTGTAATTCAAAACATTATGTGACGGGTCTCATTGATTAATAAACAAATTAGATTATTCTAGAATGCATGGAACATTATCTATTCACTTTAATCAAATAATGCACAAACATAATTTCAATATTCATTTCCATATTTGTGATTTCTGCCTGTCACCCATCTCCATTTTGAATGCTGGAAAACATGCAGTCCCTACGCTCCACTTCGAGAGCGTTCTCCGAAATAAACAAAAACGCGGCACAACATCTCTCCAGACAAACCGGTCCCTCGTAAATGTACACATCTTGCCCAAAGTCTACGTCAACTAACTTACACCCGCCTGCATCAATCGAAGAATGGGATGCCGACCACTCAGCAGAATTGCAGGTGCAGTTTATGAAAGAGTAGTCCTTCCCTTTAACCAGAAGGGCCCTGTATATTGGTAAACATAAGTTCATAAATGTCTACTTATTTCCAGCTACTGTGGATTCCATACCGTTTGCTATTTTCGGTTCTAACATTAGTGAACCGGTTCCTTGTCCCTGTCAAGGCCACACTGAAGCACCGAAAATGATTGCGTCCTCTAACAATGGCATTGAGTACTCTATTGTCATCTCCGGCTATCACAAGTCGACAACCCACAAGGGTGATGTCGGACAGTTTGCAGCCGTTTCCCTCCACCGTTATTTTCCCTGTTCCAGTGACAGTCACATTCTCCACCCTACAGTCACTACCCCAAACACCGAGATGACTAACATCGCATTCCTCATCATCTTCATCGTAGCCTACACCCACAATCCTAGATCCCTGCTGCCCACGAAGCGTAACTTTGTAAGCGTGAAGTGTAAATTTTCCGATATAGTCGGTGTTGGGTTCCAAGAGAATGGTGTCCCCAGGGTGACAATGCGTCAAACGTTCCCTCAGCTCCACTTCATTCTCCGGAGTCACTACTTTTCCCACGTCCAATTTGCCTGAAGGAATAAAGAACGGATACGTTATGGCGATTACAATTTAATATACATACGAGATACGTTATAACATGATAATCCGTACCCCTAAATTCATGTTTGGTCAATTGCGTTCCAATTATTTTTTATTCAGATTGACCAGATCGTTATCATCTCCCATGATTATTTCCTTACGGTGAAACCCGAAAACAAAACAGAGTTCATTATCTTTTTCGGTTTTTCTAATAAAAGTCATTAGGGACATAGTAATCTAATTGCAAACAATTATTTGTAGCCATATCGAACAGTCAATCGCAATCAACTTAATTGGGTTTATGAAACGTCATAGTTCAAATATATTGATGCCAGAACTGTCTAACGATGCCACAACTTTTGAACCTTACCCGAAATCTTAAAATGGGAAAAGGGACAACGACCAGCCGCTTAACGAATTGCATACCCTTCCTCCGAGAGCTTGTGTACCGTCTGTCAATTAAATCTGGTCACATTTTTCAAAACTCCGCACACAACTATAGAAATCTAGCATCCTTAATTTTCCGCCTTCTCACCTTCCTCCTAACTTCTCCAGTCCAGTTTGTCTCACCATCATGTATCAAAACCATTCATTCGAAAAGAAGAACGCAACGCTGGCTACATCAAAGTCTTTACGCTGTCAGCTTATCTACGTCTACGATTCACCTCCTGGCAACCCTGGGACGCGGGATTGTGGAATGGAAGGGTTTAGCCATTTGGCAGCAGGCCATCCTAACGTTTGTTTTGACCTTGATGTTTATGTGTGCCTTCTTCAACCTACTTTACAATTGGAGGCAGGGGGAGATAAGACGACTTCTTGTAACCGCTTTTGAGGCTGAAATCGCCCCGGTCACTAAGTACCACAATAATACCTACCACATACAATGGACCATCTTAGTGGCTATGGTTTTTAATGCGTCTAATGCCATCGTCGTTCCCTTTGCGTATTTCCTCCTCTCCGCCCTCTTCAAATGCTTTCCGCCGTTACTGTCTTTCCATAATCCATCATGTTTCGTCGGAGAATGGACCCATGCCACCAGCTTCTCCATTCATGATTGGCTTACTTCGTCTAGAGGGTTTGGATTCAGTTTCTTCGAAGCATACTCAATGTTTGCAATGGGGAGTTCGGCACTCTTTGCAGGACACGTACTATGTTGCGTGACTGCCGTGGTCCTTGGTTATATTGACATGCTGCGAAGGTGAGTTGGGTTAAGATTACAAAACCAAAAACGTCCTTACTAATATTTTCATGACAAGGAAAACCTTTCTCTCTCATTCTTTACAGATTAACCTGCAACACCCCTTTTGATTCTCAACAACTTTCCAAGGTGATCCCGCAATATCGTATCTGTCAGTTGGTAACGGGGCTTTTCAACCAGTGTCTTCTCGATCCCCTCGCATCCATTGCGGTATTTGGAGTCGTGATCCTGGAAACAATCGCCCTGTACACCGTTCTTACCGCCTACAACACAGTGCCTTCGCCAATCCTCACCTGCGCGGCCCTCATTGGTGTCACCCTATTCCTCCACATTCAAACCGTGTTTTCGTTCATTGGAGGAGTTCAGGGAAGTTCACAGGTTCTGTTGGTCCTACTAAGGAAGGCCGCCGTAGGTATGATGCACACTACTCAGAGCCCAAAAGAATGTCGAAGGTGGAGGAAATGCCTCAAATCTTGTCCGACTCTCAAAGTAGCAATGGGGTGCGACATGTACTTTGATAGTTTGTCGTCCCTTCGAATCTGGTCTGTATGTGTGGACTACTTGATAGTACTTTTGCTTCTCTAAACAATACTATATTTCTGCTAGGCAAGGGATTTGTATTTTAAGTTGTAAAATTCTTTGAGCATGCTTTGAATGTGTCAGTCATGAACACCGTGTGGTAGAACAACGATGGTGGAATATGTATATTCCAAGGAAGCAAGAAATATTTATACCATTTTACCATAATCACGGTTTACCTATAGCACTCCATTTGTAATTTATATCAATGTTCACAATTCTGCTGCCTCCCTTCCTTGGTAGCAGAAAAATGTACTCACACATTTTGAATATACAATAATACTATGAAACCTTCTATACTGTTGACCAAAGCCAAACCAACGGAAAATTTGTAAGGTCAAGAAGACAAATTATATTTCCGACGACATTTTCAAAAACAAAACTGGTGGGAGTGAATTTCAGTTAACCTAAACTTATGCAAAAGCAGGAACGGAAATACAGACATACATCACAACGATTCTTTTTTATGAGCAGGTATCTACTATTCTTTTATTATTATTTGCATCTTTACATTGTTCCTCACTTGAGATTACCGGAATCGAGATTTGCATAGGCGACCTTCCACACGATAGACCGGGTGATGGTGGGATGGTTACACACAATGAGAGGGTTGCGATTGGTGGCTTCTCTCGGAATTCGAGCTGTGAATAAATCAACGACACCGGGCTCCCATTTTCAGATCCACGGGTGCTTAAACTTGGAAGGTATACAATATATTAAAACGAGTGAAGCCGACCAAAGTAAAAATTGGACGAGGCCATTACTCATTGCAGAATATTCTGTTTAACCCTGCTTTTTACAACAGTTGAGCAATCATCCGAATTGGCGACTCACCTGAATAAACTTTCAGCTAGGCGTTATACCCGTGGCGTAACGATAATATATAGATCGCAGTAACTTTATCATTATATGTTCGATGGCTTGTTGTAATGGTTTCCTTCTCAAACAATTCCAGCAGCGATATTCTTTGTTGTCGCAGGGGATGCGTGATACATAACTGATACCAGGCACTGCAGTACGGAAATGGACAGCACCTAGCGCCAAACATTTTTCAACAAAAAAGACCACACCCGAAGACCCTAATCCCTTCAATGTGGGAAGCAATGTAGTGGAAATGCTGGAGTTGATCAGTGAAAGTGCTTGAGGACCAGTCGTTACGACAGTCCTCCTTTCCCTTGTTGACCTCCACCATGGCGCAACATCCACGATAAGTCCCATTTTCTTTTAGCCTCAACCAGTTTTGTCTGTGCCATTTCCACCCCTTTCCTGAAGGCCCCTGTGCTCACCTTCCAACTGAAGAGGGAAGGGACGGTTGAGTTGTGGGGAGGAACGAAGGTCATGTATTTAGCCACGGGGAACAGCTGATCCTCCTCCACGTTCCTGTACCATGGGGCGGGTGGGTAGGTCGCCTTGAAGTGCTCAAACTTCACGTCTCGGGTCTCGTCTGAGAACCGGCGATATGCAAAAGCCGTATTCTCACAGACGGCAACGTCCCTCTCAGCGAGAAACCTTTCCGTTCTCCAGTTGAATTTGTCTCTCTGCGGACCCAGTTAGGTTGACGGATTGTGTAGATCGGCATCCCTCCGACGGTATCTAGGCACCTTATTAGGTATCTCATACCTTTTCAATTTGTCCTCCATTCTTCATTCAATCCGTCATGTTTCCACATTTGCTACAGCTGTAGGCGTTAAATTCTTCTGAAAAATTGCCAAACGGCCAATTGACACACCGTTTTCAATCAGACGATAGGAAGAAGCCCTTGGAAAATTGCAGGGGACCTAAAAACGTTTTTCCCGTTACAAACGCATGAGTGACAGTGGTGGTTGTGGAACTGTGGGAGTCGAGTGTTTCTCCTTCTTCTCTCGCAATCACTCGTACTGTTTGAATTGAATTTAGCTGCTTCACCCTTGATCAACAATTGTTGACGAATGTACAAGCTATGATGTAACCCAGAGTACATAGTCAAAACCTTTAAACTTTTGCAGAGTTATGTGAAGTACATGTTTGCCATGAGATACCTCCTTTACTGCTTCCTAGCAATGATTCACTCCTATGATTTGACGCAGGAGTCCGTAGACGACTCCCCGCTCCCACTCTATCATTTTGTCCACGTCGACTTGGTTTCTTAACGCCTTTACGGTGTCAGTCACATGGATGAGTAGGCGGTTGTACACTAAATAGAACCCCAGATGGAGTGATCCTTCTTCTCGGAATAAACCTCGGCACACCTGGGCACACCTCTGGACTGTGGGTCTTGACCGCCGCTTTTAAAGCGTCATCGCTTAGAAATGTCTTCTGCTGATGAATTCTTGCCCTCCACACAGACAATGGGCGGAGGTCCATCCCCTTCATTCTACACGAGGCCAGGAAGGGAGGCCCAGGTGTTGTAAGGCTTTCGAGGTGGAGAGGTTCACAAAGTTAATGACCGTTCCAATGTAGCCTGCACTGACAAGGGAACATTTCGAGGTGACTCTGGAGTACCCGGGGACAATCGGTTTGGTGGTAGGCCCTTGTGAGAAACCAAGAGCCACATACTTATTTTCTTCCCATACGCCCTTCTAAGGGTCTGAGTGGGGAGACTTGAATTTCCAAGTGTAATTTCCCATATAAATGTAAAAGACTTGTACGGAACGGAAATGTAATCTCCCACAATGCTTAATTGGGGTTTTCGCCCATACCCCGCTGTGTGTTAATTTTGTGATATGTCAGAAATTGTAAGTTTGCTTAGTTTCTCACTTTTTTGGTCTGCCACAATGTCATTTCGAATATACGAAACTACACTTGGAAATTCAAGTCTCCCTACTTCCAGGCCCTTCAAGGGCCCATGGGAACTCTATTGTTGGGAACTCTAAGTTATGTAAAAAAGTAAATAATATCAGGTTAGAGACTACTTTGCCATTGCATAACTATGAACACTTTGTCCTTCCTTTATTTATTAGGCAACTCTTTTGCCTTTTCAATTTGTCCTCCTGTTTCAAGTTTTCCGTCATGTCAACACGTTTTCTTTGGTTGTGCATCTTCGATTTTCATGAAGAATTGGTAATAAGTCAAGAAGCACTGTAGGGCCAATCAGACGATTGGAATAAACCCTTGGACATTCCAGTATTCCATTCCATTCCATTCCAGTATTCCATTCCATCCATTTGCAGTCTTCGAATTCAAATTGGCTACTTCACTTGTGTATTCTATGAGATACCTCCTTTACTGCTTGCTAGCAATTATTAGTTAATCCATGCCTCAACAAAGTCAAAAATAATTTATGTGTACTCACATCCACATATACTCCGCGTTCAGTTCAATTGAACCATATCTTACGGTTCTTCCCTCTCCGAAATAAAATATAGGATTTGTTTTTTTCTTGTAACTAGCAGGTGGTAAAACCTCAGTCAGCCTTGCGTGATATAAATATCCTAGAGTCACTGACTTAATGCAGCCCAATCCCATTAGTCTCCTCGGAGGAATGCGTCTCGCAATCACCACTCACCTTGACCGAATTGCCGTCCTCCGTCGCCTTGCGTCTCGTGTGTGACTTGCTGGATTTCCCGGTTTGACTATTCTGGCTTTAAGAGGATACTTCGGAGTTATTTGCTGTTGCCGTATATATATATTGTTGAAGGGGTTAGTCAATTCTACAAAAATTAAATAGATTTGTGAACTGTTTTGAAGTCCAAATAAATACTAGACCAGTTATTGTGAATTGTGAATGCTTTGAAGCCAATTAAATTCAACAAAGAAAGTTAGGCATTGCTGCTTAGGGAGGAAGCAAGGGAGTAAGTTCAAATTAATTCAAGAAAAAATGAATAGCAATAAAAAAAATGGATAATTTATTTTAGATTGAGAAATAGTCTACTTTTAATCATTTATTGCATCTTTTCCGCGAAGTTTTGTCACGTGAACTTTTCATTGAAAACTTTTGTGCTGAAAAGTGGACAATTGAAAATTGCTTCCGCAACTATCCAAAGCAAGTAAAAATAAAAAATACTATTTGAAGCAATACTAGCATATCGAATTTCATTCTGGCGCTTTCCAAATAAAGCAGAGGTGGAGATACAGAATGATAATAGATCATATTATAAGGACGCACGAAAACATAAATGTGAGTTCGAATGAAGGAAACCTGAGTGAGTGGGGTGCACAGATTGGGAAAGGAGAGTATAGTAGGCAAAGTCCTATTGCGAAGTCCATCTTTTAGAGTTAAAAATCACAAATCCTTCCAAGTCGACGACAGTATTGTAATGATTTATCAAAATGTTATTTTTCAGTCCCATTATGAATTGTTTGTGAACCGTTTTAGTTGTGTGACAATCCTAGCCTTGAGATCCCTTCCGAGTTGACTGCGAAACCGTGTCCAAGTGGCAGCTCTTCGGGCACTTGCATTGTCCGCAAATTCGACGATAAGTATGTGCTTGGGGAACACAAATACACGTTCGACTCCTTGCACCTTTAACCCCTCCTGGCTGAAATGGGCGGGCACTTCGTTCTGGCTCACCCCGGTCATAAGTATTTAGCAAAATTGAATAAAAGACATTATTATCATTATTTATCTTTGACTCTAAATTAATTGAATCAAATCAATTAAATTTCAAAAACCGGGGTAGGTTTGATTTACAATGATTTATGAAAGCCTTAAACTTAATGACGACCTGATGAATCTGTCAGAAAAACTTTTTGTTCAAGCCGTGTCATATTTAGTTAATTGCCAATCTTCAATCAATAACAATTTCCAAGCGTCTGGCGTTCTTCCTCTTACAGAAAACGGAGGGTTAGCTGGTTACTGGATTAGCTTAAGACGATGGCTTGTTATTGTCGTCTTCTATTGTGTACGTTGACAAGCCCAGATCACCAATTTTCCACACACACTTGTGTACACCCCGTACACCAGTAGGAATCTCGAACATGACTTTGAAGGCTTGATATACCTGTGAACCACAGTGAAGTCGTATATTGCATGTACAAAATGTGAACTGAATGTATAACGCTTAGGAAGTTTTGGTAACTTGATTGAAATATTCATACCTTCGGCCCAATGCAAGCCAGGAAATGGTATGATGACACAGTTATTACTGCGAATTAGTTTTACGGCGAACTTATCAGATCAGAAGGTTTAAATCTGTGAGAATGGGAGAACCCTCTGAATATTTATTACTGAAGAGAAAAAATACCAGTCCATGATAGGCCTTCAACTTGTCTATCTTGTGTTTCAGATATTTAACTGCTAACTGGAAAATGCTGCTAACACTTACGCAGAGAGGTCAACACTGGTATTTCCTGAAACTGAGTAATGAAGTATTGCTTTCTTTCTTTCCTTAGATTTCACTTCACCGACTGCACGACATGTGGCTGCTGCGGTAAGACAATTGAAATTGCTTTGAAATCCAAGCCAATTCAGTCTTTTCCCTTTACAATATATAGGAGTGTAAATAGGAGTGTTGGCATTTAAGGATAAAAAATTAAATCTTAATCACTTGCATAAAAAAGCACATTTTAATGTTCTCCCACGCAATCAAATGCTTGCAAAAGTAGAGGACAATACAAACTGTTGATTTTAGCTTCAATTTAGCTGAAATTGACAAACTGAAGTTTAGCGTAAGTTTGAAGTTAAGGTCGTAACTAAAACTTACGACCTTAAGGTCGAAATTTCGACTTCTAGATCGCTTTAATTTTCAGTAAGAATCATACAAGAGTACGTCCGTACGTGGTCAGCCTCCGTTGCATGTGATGTTTCTGGAGTATGCATAAAGGAGAAAAACAACATTAAAGTGATTGGAAAGAACAACTGTAGGCAGGGGTGTAAGGCGAGGTGGGGAAAAGCAGGTAAACGTTTGTTGGTAGTAGCAAAATGTAATCACATTTGCGCTAATACAATGATACTATGAAGCCTTCTAAACTGTTGACCGAAGCCAAACGGGAAATATCTCCTACGGGTTAACATTGTAACATTTCAACTTTGACTTGCGATGACATTGATAAAGATCGAGGTTGAAGAGCTTACATGTTGTCGAGTTAGGCACTTCCATCCACGCTCCAACCGGGTGAGATGAATGCTGCAACTACTGAGTCAATCGATTTACCCATCGGTTAAACAAACCCATCGATCGGATTTGTTCGAAAGGTTGGAACTTCATTTTGTCTCATAGCAGATTACAAAATACTCAATTTCAGTAGTGTCCAGCATTGCTAAGCTTAATAGACGTCTGGAATTGCTTACGTGGCTTTACCTTATATTGATTGGTATTCACTTAGACGCTGACAACAGGCAGTAGTCGTCATTTTCTGAGCCGTATGGTGATTTAAGCATCAGAATAAACGTATCCAAAACAAAATTCTAAGTGGTATAATAATGATGCTCATATTAACTTGCTTGATCACAGTCCTGTTCAGATTCGCAACGTGCACGCTTTATAACGCAGAAGAACAGGGAAACTTCTGGGGTACCTCCGAGCAGCCTCGTTTACATCAAATTGTGGACGACAATAATGCAGGGGAGAGGCCATGCTGGGAAACCTTCATTTTTGGAAACAGGAGTAATGCTGGGTTCAAAACGTCGAGGTTCCCATCCACCGTTTGGAACTGGCCAGACAATAAAGAGGAATACTGGAAGCATGGACCTTGGACCATGAGATTTAAAGATATGAGGTGTGAGTGGGCCATACTTTCCATCTGTGAACCAAACTGGAAACCTGATGGGGCCTACAATACGATGGCAGAATACATGGGTCACGTGGTTGAACGTTACCAAAGAAGCCACAAAAAGTTAGAAGCATATTGGGCTGATGATCGAGGGAAGTGGCGCGGCGGCAACATGGTTTTCCTTGTAATTCCGTGCGAGAGCATGGGAAAGTCAACCTCCTGGAATGTACTGAAACACGATGGAAAACCCTTGATTTGGGATTCCCGAATGCAGTTGCATTCATCCATGCCGCTCATGGCAGTGCTCCTGCTCCCCCCTTTGCCATATTCTGGACGGGACAATCGTAAGGACGAGCACTCCTCCAAGAATGGACCCCTGCTCCTTCTTCAGGTTCAGAGATATCCTAAAATAACGACGCAAGCGTTACGAGTAAAAGGAAAGATAGCGGAGTATCTGCCCCGGCCACTCAAAATATCTATCAATCGAGGTGATGGGTCCCACAATCAAATTGCTCCAATAGTGGCCAACCATCCATTAATTATTCAATCAATCAGATGGAGGTTTTATAATGACAGAATAGATAAGTTCGAAGATAGGGCCATATTCGAAGTTTGGTTGTTCCAGTGGATGACAGAGATACTAAGGGGTAAAGTGAACCAGTCGCGCGTTCCTGAATCCTCTTTGAGTATAGGAGGCTTTCCAATAGTAAACACCTTTGAATTCCAGACACTCAGCGGTATGCTAAGAAGTACGGAACTTATTGCCTACGGTTGTGTGGGTTACAGTTTTCTCTCCTGCGCAAAGGCTGAGACTTCCCTCCGGTACGAAATGTATCACAAACCCTTCATGGCTGAATTGTGGATCGGGCTGGGGGTGTCATTTCTTGGACTGTCAACAGCCATCGTCCTGTGGCAGAAGTTCCCTGTTAAGGAGAGTAATGGCGGTGTTGACATGGGTAAGGTGCTGCTACTTTTGCTCAGTTGCTTGGTGGAGGACTGTCCACCCATGCCAGTTGCTATGAATGGAAAAGTGGTGTTCAGGTTAACGGCTGGGTTTTGGTTCCTTGTATCCACCGTTCTGAGCGCAGGGTACATCGGAACAGTCATCAACTTTGTGAATGTGCCCCCTCCAAAAGTACCCTACGACAAGTGGGAATTACTCCCATGTCTATCCGATAAAAGTGTTGACCTTCGCTTCTTTCCGATCTGGAGAACCAGGAAACAGGAACTTTCCTTTGTCGATTTTCCAAACCTGACCGCTTTAACGAACGCAATACAGAGCCGAACAAAAGATGACCCACACATTGAGTGCTCAGAGATCTACTCGACCCCAAAACATCATGAATTCGAATATATTGAGTTGGAAAACTATACTGTACTAACGGAAAACAATTTAGTCGGTAAATATTCCAGGTATCTCCTACACCCTACATCCCATGACTTTGAAGACATAATTTGGGACACGTTTGGCGACCTATGGGGGCAGCAAGACATTGATAAAATGGCAAAATCACAGCGCGCCCTCTACTACGGGTTGTCACGGCAGTTTCAAGGTCTACGAAGGATTCCCAGGTATCATTTGGGCGATTACAGAAACGCCTCGAACTATCATGCATTGATTGGAAAGAGTGTTGACCCGAGAAATGAAAAGTTCTTGATTGAAGAAACTCTTAAAAGCTGCAAATATTCAGCCTATGCATATCCCCGAAGTTCAAGCACGGTGGAGGACGCAGAATTGGAGTACTTCAAAAGGACGTACTCTCAACGTCCGTGGTACAGGAACGTCGATGAGGAGCTATTACTGGCCAGCTTTAGATTCCTTAGGTTCTCTCCTCCACACAAGTCACCGGTTCCCACTTTCTTCAAGTGGATGCTCAACACGGGTGCCTTCACAAAAGGGATCCGAGACATAACGGCACATGTTGTAAAGAAGCGTTTGAAGAAGGCACTGGAGGAACGGCGTAGCACCACCCAATCTGCGAAGGAAGGACCTGAGCGTCTTTCATTACACAACTCCAGTGTAGCTACGTCACTCTTCCTTACTTTTGCGGCCCTTGGTTTATCCTGTCTAGCGTTTTCGGCTGAAAGGGGAATGTCACTGGTGTATTGGTGTGCCTTTATCTGTACATACAAGCATCCTCGGAAGTTCTAAATTAGCATTGTTTATCTTTATTGCTTTTCACAATGAGCCTATGTACAGCATTTGCACCGTTCGACAACCTGCCTGAACAAGTGTCGAGTGAAGCAGAGAGTTTCGCTTACATCTTATACCAAACATAATCCTTTGTGTAAAAGAAGAATGAAGCTATCTCCAGAAGGAATGGAGTTGTTTGACCTACGAAAAAGAGGTTCT
>JAQGCL010000185.1:0-19913 GCA_034699605.1 Isotomiella paraminor | reverse complement strand
AATTCGCAAATGCAAATTCACTTCTTTTGACACGTTGTCATTGTTAAGGAATGGAATTTGCAAAGGATGTGTCAATGGGAGGGAAAACAAGTTTTCTTTTTCTCTCTTCTGGATCAACCCTTCACTTAAAGTCTTAAAATCTTTATTTGCTTTTTGCATCTTCGATTTGGACTTGGATTGACAACTTCACTTTCAGGTCAGCCAGTCTAGTAGTAATGGCTAAGATTAAACCCTCGTTTTACATTGAAAGGTAATTAATACATGGAGGGTATGCATAAACCCTCGTTTAACCAGGGAAGGTATGGACAATCTGATTTACACATATTACATATTATTCACATATTACATTACCCGGGTATTACCACATGTTTTTCCATGGGTATTTTCTACCTCATATGTTTTTTGATGGGTATTTCCCCCCCTACCGTTTTCACCTGGGAATTCTCTCCCCTATCCTAACCTCCCACCTGGTCTATTACATTAGCCGGGAATATTCTCCCCTATCCAACCGTTACCCTGGAAAAGTCTCCCCTAACCCAACCAACCGTTACCCGGGAATATTCTCCCCTAACCTAACCAACCGTTACCCGTCTCCCCCTACGTCACTAGGCCAACGGTCTCTACCAACGTTCAAACGGCTCACTTTCATTTTTCCAGTCGAGCTGGAAAGTCCATCTTTTACTTGATATATATGGTCAATGTGAAAATGTGGTCACATGAATTAGCCAAATTTACAAAAAATTTCTTCCCAAAACAACATCGAATTTATAATACACGATATATAAATTTTACTGCACGAGTTGAATCGTTCAATTCAAATTGGGACTTATCATCACCATCTCCTACAGAATTGGCAGAGAGAGGTTTTTACAATTGTGGTGATGGAACGGCAAAATGTTTTTGTTGTGCTGTGTGCGTAAGGAAAGAAAATCTTGACTACGAATCGTGGAAAACTCACAAGCATCACGGTCACAGACAGCGATACTGTTTTTTCCTTCACCTTAACTACGACTTCATTGATAACCAACCCGAACCATCAAGTGTAGTTGAAAACGAGTGCAAAATTTGTTTAGACAGTGAAACAAAGTATGCTTTTCTACCCTGCAGTCACTTGTGTGTTTGTCGTCAGTGCTCCACTTCAGTCGATAAATGTCCTATATGTCGAGAAAAGATTAAAGCCATTGTGAAAATTACCATCAGTTAGTATGAGTTCAAGTAGACATAGCAGAATTAATAGTAATTACTACCCAAAACAACATGGAATTTATAATACACGATATATAAATTTTACTGCACGAGTTGAATCGTTCAATTCAAATTAGGACTTATCATCACCATCTCCTACAGAATTGGCAGAGAGAGGTTTTTACAATGGATGTGATGGAACGGTAAAATGTTTTTGTTGTGCAGTGCGCATAAGGAAAGAAAAGTTTAACTACGAGTTGTGGAAACTCCACAAACACTACCGTCACAATCTACGATACTGCTACTTCTTTCACGTTAACTATAACTTCATCGATAAGCCATCTGAACCGTCCAGTGTAGTTGAAAACGAGTGCGAAATTTGTTTAGACGGTGAAACCAAGTACGCTTTTCTACCCTGTAGTCACTTTTGTGTTTGTCGTCAGTGCTCAACTTCAGTCGATAGGTGCCCTATCTGCCGAGAAAAGATTCGAGCTATCGCGAAAATTACGATCAGTTAATAGTGCTCTCCACTTTTTCAAACTAAGGTAAAAGGAAGAGTACATTTATAAAATTCAAGCTTCTGAAATTCTTCTTCTATTTCAGATGGCAGGCATAACATCTTTTCGAAAGTGGGACAAGATTAAGTTTAGAGACTACGTTACTCTCGAAGCCCGTGAAAAATCTTTGCAAAACTGGAAATCCCGTCTTGTATCTGGTAAAGACCTTGCCCGTGGTGGTTTTTTCAAGAACATTGATGGACCAGGTGTGACCTGTTTCTACTGTGGATTTCACATTCGTCGCTTTTACAAAAAAACCAGTTTAAAAGATTTGTGCGACAAGCATGATGATGACAAGTATGATGGAGATCCATTTGACACTGATCCACTCGAATTTTGTGCTTTCAATCGGATCAACTACCCCTACCTCGACGAGATAAACTCATCAGGTCCAGTTCAACATGAATGTAAAATATGTCTGTCTGGAGAAATGAGATATGCGTTTATGAGATGTGGTCATGTATGTGCATGTCGAGAATGTTGTACAGCCTTCGATCATTGTCCAATATGCAGAGATAAAATTGTTTGTATTTTAAAACTAGTTATTTGTTAAACCTTTTTGTATAAATTTATTTCGTAAAAAAGAAGTGTATTATAAAGTTATCCATTTTTAAACCTTTTTGTAATATATTTATTTGGTCAACGATAATACATATTGAATTTTGTCTAAAGCTACTTCACAGGAAGTGACATTTTCTTGCACAAGAGCAACGAAAGCTCCACTTAGTCTTAATGCAGCTTCTTTGGTAAATATTCCAGTAACTATTGAATTGTAGCCATCCTCACAGTCAATTATCCTGGGTCGATATACCGTCACAATGTTAAGAACTAGAGATACCACTAAAAGTAGGGCAGTTCCACACATAAATGCGAGTTGCTTCCTTTGATCCATCTTGATTGGAAATGAGACAAGTTTCCAACTTTCGCATGACTAAATAGGCTAGCATTCTTTCATCGTCAGTCAGTCATTATGGATAGCTTTTACGTTCACCTTCACAGCGACAGCTCGTTTGAGCATTTCCAAGACAATAAAATCACTAATTTCAAAAACTGGCTTCATACACCAATCAACGTCGATCCTGGAGCGTACGAAGTAGCTTTGGTTGATCTTACATATTACGAAAGTCACAAAATTGTATTGAGAGGGGAACCATTAATGAAATATAAGACATTCTCCACAGACAATAAATTAGACAGTCCTCCAATTGTAATAGAATCAACTGTGTATGCCCCCGAAGACGTAGAACATTATGATAAGAGTATCAAAGATGTCCTAGGTTACCTCAGTAACCAACTTTTACAGTTTTCATCGTTTGAAACTAAATATGCAAAATTGGAAATAAAGACCTTGGATGCAGTTACAGAGGTAGAAATTGATTTTAGTGAAAAAATTGCAACGATGCTAGGATTTCCTTTAAAAATCATCAGTAAAGTGAGAAGTGAAGTTATATCTACTTTTAAAACCAACTTGACTGGAGGAGGTAGTAGAATGTTTGTTTATTGTGACATTGTTGAAAATCAGGCGGTTGGGGACACTTGTGCTCCTTTGCTTAGAAGTTTCATTAGAGAACATAGTTACGGTGCCAGACACATTCAAAAAAACTTTACCAACCCGCAGTATAAATCACTTTCTAAAAGCTTTATTCAGTATATCTGGGTATATGTATTAAATGAACATGCTGAACCTCCCCCACTCGTTCAAGGAGCTTTGTCAGCAACACTTCACTTTAGAAGGAAACGCTGGTGACTACCAAGATGTATTCTAGTGACAATTTTTACGAATTTTATGTCCCTCAATTTGGAGGAGGAATAGGAGGAGGCCTGCCGGCCTACAAAGCATCATACCTTCGCCAGAAAGGGTCTGGAATTGGAGGAATCTTCGGCGCCATCGCAAAGTTTTTAATGCCTTACGTCAATAAGGCCCTACCCATTGTAGCGCATCATGCAAAATCGGCAGCCGGAAATATTGCTTCTGACCTAATCAATTCACGACAGACATTCAAAGATTCATTGAAATCAAATGCAATGGGGGCATTAAAAGGAATTGGAAAACAGCTTATTGATCAGTCAGGGTCAGGATTACGTAGACGTCGGATCAAAAGAAAGAGAAGCTCAAAAATTTCAAAAAGTCCTAAAACGAAAAAGAGACGAATCACCAAATACAAACGAAAGAAATCAAAACGTCAAACTAAGAAACGACGACGCCTTGTTCAAAAAAAGAGTATATTTGACTTTTAAAATGGCAGGGAAACAACAATTAACTCATTATATCCGTAGTGAGTGTGATTTATTTACTGAACCCGGTTACGATTTAACGTTATCATCAACAAGCAGAGTTGACTACCACCCAGTTACCAACATTCATGACAGAGGAACACCAATTACGTTTTTGATTCAGGGAAATGATTCCCAGTATATAGACTTTACAGAAACACAACTTTATTTACGATGCAAGATGACCACAAACAGAGGAGAGGCCAGGGCAGCTACTCTTACTGATTCTGCTCCAGTAAACAACCTCCTTCATTCATTATTCAACCAAGTTTCTGTTTACTTGAATGATGTTCAAATCACTTCTCCAAACACACTGTATCCATACAAAAGCTACTTGGAACAAGTCCTTGCATTTGGAAGGGATTACGTTAAAACTCAAGCTAAGGCTGCTTTATATTTCAAAGAACTACAACCGGATACGACTGATGATGGGTGGACTAAGCGTCAAAATATCTCTAATGCTAGCAGAACTTTTGAAGTTTGTGGAAAACTGAAATCGGACATTTTCAATCAAAATCGATACCTGATCCCTGGAGTTGACATTCGACTAGTTTTGGATAGATCTCCCGATTCTTTTGTCATTTTGGGAAAAGTACCAGTGGCTGCTACAGCAGGAGCAGATCCTCCAGCCTATGCCCAACCTCAGATACATATTACCGAAGCCAAACTTGTGGTGCAAAAGCACAATTTACTTCCGTCAATTGTAATGTCTCACTTGAAGAGCTTGGAGAGTGGAAGACCTGTTTGCTATCCTATGAGAAAGAGTGAAATGAAGTCATTTAGTATGGGTACGGGAACGAGGGAATATACAAACGAAAGTTTAATTCAAGGCCATCTACCAGACAGACTTGTGATTGGGATAGTTAAAAGTTCAGCAGCCCACGGGGATTTTCATCTCAACCCATTCAACTTTGAAAAATCAAATATACAAAGTATCACTGTCACCGTAAATTCGGATCAAGTTACATCTCAATCCTTTGAACTCGATTTTGACAACAAAAAGAGCATTGAAGCGTACTACAGTATCTTCTCAGGTCTTGGTCTTGCTGGGTTGGATTCAGGAATTGATATCACATTTGATGACTTCAAAAACGGAAAAACACTCTACGTTTTCGACTTGAGACACCAAAGGGAAGGATTTGCAATCCCAAGACATGGGGGAGTAACCATTCAAATTAAGTTGCGACAAGCGACAACAGAATCAATGACCGTATTGTGTCACTGCGACTATGAAGCAGTCTTGAACATTGATAAGAACAGACAAGTATTCTGGAAAGACTTTACCAATTAACATGGATTCAGTTCAAATTCAGCGAATGCTGGCATTACTATTCAAGCATCGGGGATGCAGCTACGGCGTTTTGTCCTGTGACCAACTATCGTCATACAAAATATCAAAATATCCCTGTCTCCTCACAGTGAATAACAAACCAAACACTCATCCCGGGGAACATTGGATCTGTCTATTTCTACCCAAGAGAAACGCTCCATTAATATTTTTTTGTAGCTACGGTCTTGGAATCCAATCTTATTCACATCATTTTACTGATTTTGTTGACCGTCATGGTGGAATTGTCCTAGAAAATACTAAGCGACTACAAGATTTTGAATCAACTACATGTGGACACTATTGTCTATTTGTTCTCTACAAGTTAATGCAAGGATGCACTTTGGATGCCATATATGATAAATTTTCAACCAATTACAAGAGAAATGATTTTATTGTAACACAATTTACCAAGACATTGAATAAATAAATATTATTATTATTATTATTATTATAAACAACTCCACTTGTGTATCTTCCAACTGGCACCAAATCTCTTTATTGACTTTTTCTTTGTCTTCTTCTTCTTCTTTATCCCCATTCTGAAGCCTTTACCGGTTTGCTTTATGTGTTTTTGAACTGACTGTGGAAACAAGGAACTTTCAACATGGTTTCCTTTAAGAAAATCAATAACTTCAACAAGATTTGGTTTTGGCTGTCCCTTGAATCCATTACTCAAATCATTCAGCATATCATTCATAGCATGATGTGTATACTCTTTCCCGTCAAGCAGGATCATTGTATCAGTCACGTCCATCCCATGTCCTTTTAGAAAGTCCAAAATTCTCTCCCCCCGTCTACTCGTACCACGTAATAGCTTCATCAATATTTGCTTATTGACTGGTTGTTTATTCTGTTGTTGTTGGGCTTGTGGCAAGTTTTGTGTTGAAGTTCCAGGTGCAGAAGCCTGAATCGATGGTACATGTTGAACCAAAAGGGGCTTACTTTCCTCCTCCTGTTTTTTGTTATAAGCTTGGCGGTTCAATTGTTGCAATAGTAAAAGTTTCACATCATCTCCAATTTCATCCTCCTTTATTAATTTTTTCTTTTCATTTTCAATCTTTTCAACCATATTATCTTGATTCATATAAATTGACCAAAGCTTTCGGTACAGCGCTTCTGGAACTGCCTTTAGTTTTTGGACCATTTTACTAGCTCACCAACCACCGATGCAATCACAGGTATAAGTAGTGGAAAAAGTCCTCCTTTCTGACTCAAGTATTTTTTTGTTCTCGTGGTTGACAGAGGCTTGGTTATGATTTTTTCAATTAGTGGCTGAAATGTAGCCAACTTTTTCAAGTGTGCTTTTGGTACCTTAATATTTGAATGGTAGAGGTTATGACAAATTTCACAGACTGATCGAATTTGATCTTTTGTTGCTCTTTTTATAACACCATGACTCTTTTTTTGGCATAGACGCCTCAGGAAGTTGGCGTGAACCAGCATTCGACTCTTTCGCTGCTTCATGATTACTGATTTAAAACCAGTCTACGTGCGAATATTTGTAGTCAGTTATCAAGATGAGTATTAAGAGAGCATATCTAAATCCACGATTCCATGGTAGCTTTAGTGGTCTATCTGGATTCACAAAGTCTTCCAAACATAAAGCCACTAAAAAGGTAAAGGAGACACTATTATCTATCCCTGCATACACTTTACATTTTCAACGTCCAAAAAAGTTTCCTAGACGCTTCGTCTACTCGCCCAACATTAATTCACAATGGCAAATTGATTTGATGGATGTGAGTCGCTTCGAGAAAGAAAATAATCATGTGCGATTTATTCTCACAGTGATTGATGTATTCAGTAAATTCGCTTACTTTGAAGCACTAAAATCTAAAAGTGGTATAGATGTCTCAAAGGCATTTGCTAAAGTTTTGAAACGTAGTAAAGGAATACCCGAGTACGTACAGTCTGATTTGGGTAAAGAATTTGAAAATCATTGGTTCAAGGCACTTTTGAACCAACACAACATTAAACTGTTTTCAGTACAATCCGAGTTAAAAGCCTGCATTGTGGAAAGACTAAACAGGACACTAATGGAGAAAATTCAGAGGTATATGACACATAACAAAACCAAAAAATTTGCAAGTAGATTGAAAGAGTTTGAAAAAATGTACAATAACTCGTACCATCGATCTATAAAATGTAAGCCTAGTCAGGTTAACAAGGATAACGAAAGTGAGATTCATAATCGTCTGTATGCTTCAAAACGTTTTGACGGTTCGGATGAACGTCGCGAAAAGTTTCAAATTGGTGACACAGTATTGATTTCAAGAGTTAAAAAAACATTTGAAAAAGGATCAGCCAAACGTTTTCAGGAAGAGAAATTTAATGTAAAGGAAATTATAAACACAAATCCAAGAACATATGTGCTCCAAGATAGGAAGGGGGAACAAATTGAAGGTGGTTTTTATGCCGAGGAAATGTTGAGGGTTAATCATTAAGGAGATGGATCTTGTACGATCATGTTGGCGGTTCCTACGCCGTGATAGAGTAAACACAACCAACTGCTGTACAAATGTTAGAGTGGCCTGCTGTGGACACACGATAGAACATGATTCAGACGAAAACGTTGGTACGAGGGATGTCTGCATAACAGGAGCGGAGGGAGCAGCAGCTGCTGAAGATAGGAAAGAAAAGGGGGAGAAGAAAGGGGGAGAGAATCAAGCCACCCGCCCCCTTAGCTCACAAGTTGCTCGTTCAACACGTCACATAATCTCAATTCGCCACCGTAATCTCCAACAAGGGCGATCTGTACTCATCACCCCTAACGTAGCTCGTAATACTCTGTCAATCGTTTTCTGACTCTCTCCCAGCAAAGTTGTTTCTACTATTAAATTTTTCAAACATCAAAACTTGTGAACAGTTTTACAATTTTAAAAACATAAATCTCAAGTAATTTTTCAACTCACGAATAACTCTCGAAAAATGGCAGGATTAAGTCGCGGAATCCCAAAAACGGCAGCGTCAATGCCGGAAGTGAGTGTGTGTGGTGACGAAGTGCGAATTATGCGCAATGAGAAGGCAGTTACCTTCCACCTGCGTAACACCTTGGACATCGTAAATGGAATTCTCGCTCTGACAGAGAAGACACCTCATGTGAAGTTCTCACCTCTTCTGTACTGCAAGATTCTGAATCAGATTGCAACAGGCTGGCCAACACCAAAGCCAAGGTTTGAAGATGACGATGGAACGGATTTTATCCCTGTTCCAAGGGATAGTTGGCCAAAGTTCTGGACATTTCCAGTCAACTTTTCCAACGGTGGAACCATGGAATATGTCTACATCAAAAAAGGGGATAATGAGACTGTGTCCTTCGATATTCGACACACATTCAATGTCATCGAAATTCTGATGGAGTTTTACTTCCCATACGCCACAAAGACGAGCAGCTACACTCAATTTTGCTGGAAAATCATGCATCTGATGGATAAATGGCAGAAAATAGTGTCCCCGTTCCCCATGGCAGAGGCATTACAGAGGAGAGCAATTTTTGGAGGTGATTATGGAATTATTGCTGAGCAGCAGGACGAGTACTACCAAACCATTGGATTTGTTTCTTTTGAAACTCTGGCTATTCCCCGGAAATACTTTGGAAGTCTTATGGCTGTCAGGTCAAACACTGGAAAACTCTATTTCAAGAGGATTTGGAGTCCCAAGAATAAAGAGGTAAAGCCAACGTTGATTTACTTTGATGTACTTAAATTAAATGATTTATTTTGTAGGTTATGACCGCTGATCAACTCAAAAAAGAGGGTTATCGTCAACTTCCAGTTTGCTCATTGGAGTATATGACGAAACGTGGGAACACTATTCATGAATTTGTGTGGGACTGTCTTTTCCAACAATGGTACAAGTCCAACGAGGTGACTGATGATGCCATCAAGTCTGCGGAATACATGAAGAATGAGATTGAGCGAATTGAGAAAGATTTGGAAGCTTTTGAGATGTGAGAAAAAAATAGAGTTGTAAATAATTGATCCAACTTAGTACATTTGAGATGTGAGAAAAAAAGATAGAACAATAAATTAAAAAGAGAGAGAGAGAGAAAAAAAAAATATTGCTGTAAATACTTTGTTCAACTCTTTAGAATGTTTTTTAGAAAGTTAATTCAGAAAGATTTTGGAAAGTTATGAATAGTTGATTCAACTTAGAATTATAAATTTGTTATTGTTAAATTTAGAATGGAAAATAAATTTGTTTTTGAAAAGAAAAGAAAAACGTTTTCAACGTTTTGAATTCATGACGTCATCAAATGAGTTGGGGAAAAAGATTCGAGTTGCTGATATTATCTCTCACTTGAAAGTTAGTTCTCTCTTGGCTTGGTCATAATATTTCTCTTATTCTTCTCCTCACAAATTGGAAGTAATGGCCACTCCTCCTCATTTTCGTGAAAATTTTGGTACACTTGGGGTTTATCTCAAGCATGGCTCCCACCTCATGCGTAGGGATTCCCACGCAACGTTCTTCTCACCACGAGATCGAGTTTTGATTGGGAATGATAGTGGGACAGTTCAGATAGAAATGGAAACCATCCTTCATCTGGCCCTGAACCTCCTCAAGGTAGCTAGGGAATACGAGCCAACAAGGCGTATGCTACCTGTTTTTTCATCTGAAGCTCAGCGGTTGGCTGAAGACGTCAACAACAAAGAAGGTGCTCGTGGAGTTTACCATGGGAAAACTGATCTTGAGTATCAATATCGCTCAAAGGATTTCTATTTTTACCATCATCCATCAAATGTGCAGCCATTTAACAAGCATTGGCCAGCTCCAACATCGAGCTTTGAAAAGGAAGCTAAATTCAGGTACCAGGCAGATCGGCTCCACAAACAAGGGGATTTTATTGGCTTGCGAAAGCATTTGGGCTGCCTACCTGGTGTACCCGATCCGGATGCAGATGTTTGTGGACTGGAATGTAGCATTTGTGGAAACCCTCTTGTTGCTCATCGCCCCAGTTCCAGCATGGATGAGCTGTTATTTCACTTTCCGTAAATAATCAAGGTAATATTTCAAAAACATCATTCTCCAGAATGGATTCAAGCAACCAACTTGTCGATTTTTCAGATCTCATCGACACATTTCAAACTCCAAAAAGGAAGCGAAGAATTGTGAAAATTGATTCTCTACACAACAGTATCATTCTTACTCAGATTCGTGACAACTGTGAGCATAAAATTTTAATTCGATTTGAAGACGTCCCCCAATTCATTCAATCGGTAACCAATAAAGCTGTCAGCCTCTACAAAACCAACTTCTTTAATCACATCAACCCAAATTCTTGCGTCTCGTCAGACAACGTTATAACATTACATTATGCCAGTTAAATTTGTTTCCTTTGGTAAAGTGGACATAGTTTACTTTGATAATGCTCAAGAATTAATTAATTACCGTAAGCCCTTTTGGGAATTGTTTGCGTTAGAACGGGAAAGACTGGAAATGAAATTGGACGAAGTAGCAAAATTGTTTTCGAAATTACAGATTTATTAAATTATTGTGTATATATCGTACAATTTTCTGGAAATAAACTATTTCTAAATCTAAACTTATCGTTCTGATCTTGACTTAAATCAATCACAAGATAACCATAGCTTTCTTTCATAACATCATCGTATGCTACGTTCAATACATCACACTTTTTGCCAAGCATTTGGCGACCCAACGTATGCAAAAACATTCGGTCCCTTGGATTTCTCATTGCAACAATATACTTTGCATTTAACGTGAGTGTGCGCATATTTCCTTTTGCAAAAAAGTTTTGAACAAGAAATATTATAGATACATTATTGTGATGTGAGTATACAGTAAAGGCCTTGACCAATTCGTCTGATTTACAAGCATCTAACATTAAGTCGTCAATCACCATAACTAAACCTTCTTTTCCTCCATCAAACTCAGTTGGTAGTCCTTTATGAAATTTCACATGTGGTACAGTTTTTCTTAATTCTTGGTAGGCTGGCTGCTCTTCTTCGTAACAGTACAAAATGTTTTTCACGGGAGGGTCTGTTAGTTCTTCCAGTCTTTGCAAAAGTTTTACGACCGTGTGCGTCTTTCCAGACATGGTTTGTCCACACACAACCATATTGCATGGAGTTTTTAAACGAATATCAAAATCTTCACATTCCATCTTGGACGATTGATAAAATTGAACTGAGGACTATAAATAATTATTCTTTACATTTATTATCTTTAAAGACAAAGGGGGTGGTTGCCTCTATGGCCCTTAGTGGGCCATAACTATGCCCATAGGGCATATACCTATGCGCAGAGCGCATAACCCCTATGGCCAGAGGCCATACCTATGCTTCGCATAACTGCTTCAAAAAATTTGGAATATTAACATTTCCATGTGCTAATGTTGCGGTACTTGACAAAGAAAATCTCTTGGTGTCAAAACTATTCAAACAACGCTTTGTGCTTTCTTCTGTGTGCAAAATATGTCGCCTACTTCTGATACTTTTTATAACTATATCTTCCTGTCTTATCATATCCAAGACTTGCTCAAAATTATTGTATGTAATCTGTTTTACGGCTGATCTATTTACACCTTTCGCGCGTTTTTTAACAAATTCTTCATCTCGCTTTAATGCTTTTAGTGCATAGATCTTTGGTTTAATAGCTGCTGCACTAATAATTATACTATCTTCAAACTCGTCGCTCATTTTTCCTGGGACCTTCTTGTTTGTTTCATCTTTTAGATGGGAATGCATTCCACTGTATCCTCCCATGTCAAACTTGTCACTCATGTTCTGCATATCTTTGTACACATCATCTGTGTAAATGTGGTAAAGTAGAGAATCTAAATGGAAAAGATATGTATTTGTAATTTTTCAAGGTTTGACTTGTTAATACCATACCTGTATCAGTGTAGATCAGGCGGGACCGCGGTCCATATGTTGCTTTCATCACATCATAGTGAAAGTTGAGCATGACAGGTTTCGAAAGGTCCATGATGGTAACTCCGCTGGCACAAGGGCGATCGAGCATAACTGAGAGTCTCCGTTTAACAGCAATGGAGACGTCTGTCTTCCCAGGAATTTCCAGAATGTAGAGGTAAGTAGGCTTTCGAATCACTCTCTGCATTTGGGTCTTTGATGTTACTAGACTCATCGACTGCCGTTTCCTTTTGTTTTCAATTGTTTTACCTGCAAAAGGAGAGAATGATGCTTGAAATGTATTATTGTTTCTATAAATATATTTTCTTACCAAATGGAGAATTGTTCATGAATTTGAAAAAGTTTTTTTCATAATCATTCTTTGCCTTTTTTCTCATTTCAGTGTTGAAACTGACGTAGGGTTTCATCCAAGCGGATTGAGTAAATGACATCCCTTTATGCACTTTGGTAATTTCCATCCCCAGATCCAGATATTTCTTTAATGGCTTATAGTGGGTAACAAAGTTGAGTTTGGGGTGAAGATCAGAGACGAGTTTATTTGTTCGCATGGTACTATTTTTGACATCAAAGAACTCCATTTGATGTAGTTGGAAATTGGACAATTCCGAGAGTGAGACTTGACGTTTACATGGTGCTGGTGGATACTCATCTAGCGTTTGATGAATTGATGGCGGGACTGACAAGTCAACTTCAAAAAAATACCCAACATCGGAATCCTCCGGGATATTTTCTAAAAAGAGTTTCGGGTTGGTTGTAAATTCCTGGAGTAGGGCATCCTCGATCCAATCGAAATTGCGTACAGGAAGTTTCTGCATCATTGCATATCCATAGAGGTTGACCTATAAATAAATAAATAAATAAATAAATAAATAAATCACTTAAAGATTTTAAAATTATCATTCAACTTACAACGTCAAACATGGATAGATATGAAGTTGGTTGTGATGAGTCGTATTTGTCCCCCATGTAAGGGTTGTTCGCATGCGCTAGTTTCAAACCGCCGACTCCACAAACACCTCCTCTTAATCCAGTCTCTAGCCAAATGTACTTTTCATTGTCTAGGTAATCTAGCGTCTGTTTCGACATTTTCTGAACTCCGTCGTAGGCCAACATTGGTAGGGAAAAGTAGTGGGAAATCTCAAGTCCATGATAATTCCATATTAATGATCTTAGGCGCTCAACAACGTCGGCTAATAAACATACGTCCAACAAAACATAGAGATCATGCCACTCTCCCATTGTGTCAATCATGAAAGAGTCCCAAACCATTAAGCCGTTACTGTGATCTTCTTCGCTGAGTTCTTCTCCAGTTAAGTCATTTTTAAAGAATTTCCTTTCGGGCAGGCAAGTCTCTTTAAAGTTTTGCACAGATTTCATGTGGCTGTAGGGATATATTCCTTTCTTGAATAGTAAGTCGACGTCTCCTCTTCCACCAAACACTGATGTCGTAAGTTTAAAATCATTTTTATTTTCACTCCCTAAAACTTGAACCAAATTGGAAAGCGAACTGTTTAGAAAACCAAGACTGTCGAGAAACCTAACATTTCCGTCTACAATTATTGAAGCAAACTTTTCTGAGGATCTTGGAATTATTTCATAACTATATTTTTTATTTGCCCCTTGTACAATGAAGTGAGAGTCGTATCCGGCAAAATTATGTATAAAACAGGGAAAAATTGGTCGTACACATCCATGCAGGTTGCAGGTGTTGTGAGCTAGTCCTAGATACTCTCCAGAAAAATGATCATGATGAAGTGTAATGTTGCTTTCCGAAATTACTTCAACTGGTTTACCGTCAGCAACTTTTTCACGTCGAGTGTAACCATTTTTACTATCGAATGCTTTTTCACAAAAGAAACAATTACCGAGATCACTCCACTTTTCACATTTTATCATATTCCTGAGCCGCATTTCTTGTCGAGGATCTATTTTAATAGCTTCTCCACCTTTCTTTTGATTCTTTAAAACAATTTCTTTTCGAATCTTGACATCTGCCATCAGACTGGCCATGAAATTCTCCATTACGTCTTCATTATCGTTTTTCGCGTGATAAACACTTTTATTAACTACTTCACCTTTGCAGTTAACACAAATCCAAGCATATCCACAAGGTATGTGAGTGTGTATAGCCTTTGTTGACTTTCCAAATGTTTTACAGGTTGGAACTAGAAAAGATTCAAAATCACAATAGTATCTGAACGGAACTTTAACCATTCTATCGTAGTGTTCAAATGTAAAAGTAAGTTCGTCTGGGACTCTTGTTTTTTGTTGAGCAAAATTGAAGCATATTCTTGTGTGGTCAGCCAAAGTTCGTTCACATTTAAATGTTTGTAAACAAGAACGACATGGAAGCTTTGGGTTTTCTGAGGAAAGCAGTGCACGTATATTCCGGATCAGGCAGTAATGTCCATTCCAAGTTTCAATATCGTCGTCTTCTTCATCGTCGGTGTCTTCGTCGTCTTCTTCTTCTTCCTCTTGATCGTATTTTCGTTTTATTTTTTTATCTTTCAGGACAAGTAGTAAATCAACAATGATTTTACCTTCATCCGAGCCTTCCTTTATTCGTTTAGAAAGATAGAGAGGGTGTATAAATTGTCTCACTTGTTTTTTAATTTCGTTTCGGAGAGATGAAGGTATTTTACCACCCTTTTGAGCCTTTAGCTTTTGTTTCAAGTTATCAACATATTCACTTTCCTCCTCTTCATAAGAAAAAACAGTTAAGCATAGAGATGGATTTTGTCTCTCAAGTTTCTCAAGCTGATTAATCTTTGTAGGAAACGTGACCCCGTCTAAATTTAACTTGTCAAAGAATTTCAGATACGTCTCTGATCTTTTGTCATGCTTAGATAAATTTGTTCCGTATCTTTCTTTCAGTTTACAAATTTCCTCATGTCCCAAAATAGAGTAAACAAGACACTTGTTATCAGTTTCACTGCTTTCGTTATTCTTTCTGTTGTCAATATTAAGAAGTGTTGATGAATCGTATATAGAAAGAAATGTATCCTTCAGATCGATGTAGTTGTAACTTCCCCCACAAAATGGTGTGTATGGTACAATTTGAATGGAAAGGGATTTGATGTATTTTAAAATCCAATTGCTTCCGCGATTTAAAAAGCTAGATATATCTTCTTCAAATTTTGAAAAAATAATTTCGATATGTTGAGGAATAGAATCACTTTGTGTTATAACTGAGGCGAAAGTTCGAAAACAGGGTTCTGCTTCAACTTCTTCCTCCCCGGCTTCGGTCTGCTTGGTTTTAATTAGCAAAGCTGTTAAATCTGCACTTACTTTTATAGACTTGTTTTCCCTTAATTCACGACTCAAAATACTTGTAATTCACTAGTTATCCAGTGACGAAGCTGTGTTAAGGTTTCGATGGTTTCACCCTCCTCTAGTTCTAAATCATATATCTTGACCATATCATTCAAAGTTCTTGTGTGTTTTATTTTACTGCTTGCGTTTGAACCAAATCCATGTTGAACTCGAAAAAGATTTTCATTAGTGTGAGCTGCTTGAAGGTGAACATCAAGCTCGTATCTTGATGCAAAAATTAGGTTGCAGTAGAAACATTTATTTTGTCGGTAACTTTGAAAAAACTGACGTTTCGCAATTGGTTGTGGATCGTCTTGGTCCCTAGGTCGCTTGAGAGGTGAAGGAGTTACTAAACTATCAAAGTCAGCTTGAAAGTCTTCAGTCTCAGGAATATCTTCAAAATTTAGTTGAAAGTCACTTTGTTGAGGAATGTCGTCAAAATTTAAATCAAAATAATTGGGAACGTAGGGGCAATTTGTGCAGCAGTGAATTTCTTCACAAATTGCACAATTCGAAGAGTGACGAAGATGACAGATTTGGCAAATGGAATCCATGACTGAGGATTTGTTTTGGAAAGAGTGTTTGTGTATATATGTGTGTGAGGGTAAAAGGATTCGAGAAGACTGATGAAAATTTATCCGTTACCATAACGTATAAAAAGTTTAAAAATAGTGTAGGGTAGATAGGGGAGAGGAGACAGATTAAAGGGAGGGGGAGAAATAGGGGAAGAGAGAGAGAGAGAGAGAGAGAGAGAGGGAGAGAGAGAGAGAGAGAAATAAAAATCACTGGTACTCAAACTGAAATTTGATAATTTTTACTTAGAGGATGAATTTGTTGGGAATTAAATTGTCAGGGAGCTATAAAAATAGATAATTCAAATTTCCCGTGAAAAATACGTAAGAATCAATGGTAAACTCGAATTTGTTAATTTTTACCTTGGGGATGAATTTGTGGGGAATATAATTGATAGGAAGCTATATCAAAAGAAAATTTGAATTCCTCATGCAAAAGTATATAAGAATTGATGGTAATCTCAAAAATGATGACTTTTCCCTTGGGGATGAATTTGTGGGGGTTATAATTGTTGGAGAGCATTATCAATAGAAAATTTGAATTCCCCATCCAAAAATACATAAGAATTGATGGTAATCTCAAAAATGTTAATAATTTCCTTGGGGATGAATTTGTGGGGGTTACAATTGTTGGAGAGCATTGTCAATAGAAAATTTGAATTCCCCATCCAAAAATACATAAGAATTGATGATAATCTCAAAAATGATGACTTTTCCCTTGGGGATGAATTTGTGGGGGTTATAATTGTTGGAGAGCATTATCAATAGAAAATTTGAATTTCCCATGCAAAAGTATATAAGAATTGATGATAATCTCAAAAATTATGACTTTTACCTTTATGATGAATTTGTGAGGGTTATAATTGTTGGAGAGCATCATCAATAGAAAATTTGAATTAACAATTCAAAATAACATAAGAGACATGAATTTACTTAATTTTTGAGTTGGCTGGCTATTTTATGCTTTTTATATTGTTATCATCATCATCACCATCATCATCACACGTCATGTCTAACAGACGCTGCTTAAAGCGTGAATCGAATTAGTATACGTGTGCGCATTTATGATATGTTTACTTATGGGAATGTAAGTAGGCATCTGCCACAGTCCTTCAACTGCATGAGTGAGGGTGAAAAATTCAGTCTTTTTAATACATTCATGAAGGTAATTATGCAACATCGGAATCAGAATTCATTCTTTCCAATGTGCATCCCCTTTGATGTGTTTGGACCGAGAGTAATAATGAACGAAGGGAGAAAATATTAATCTCATTACCATTCTGTAATTATGCATGTCAAAGTAATAAAATTCTGGAAAAAGTTAGACGCACGCATCTGAAACGCTTAATGAATGAGGATCGAATTATTTTAAAGTATGTATGCATACATTGCATATGGGAATTTACCGGGAGTGACAAAGAGAAAGTCGTAAAATCTTGATGAAAAGAAGATGGGATCCGGCTTGAAAACTTTCATCTGCAGGACTTTTAGATGGACACTTCATGAAAAGGTAAGATTGTCTTTTTAGTGTGATTTTGACGACAAGGAAGTCAAGTTCCAGCTCCAACTAGACGTTCAAATTAAAAGTCATTTGTGTGTGTGTGTGTGTGTGTGTCTTTGGAAAAAAGTGAGAAAATATTTAATAAAAAGTAATTAACTTTCACTCAAAGTGCGTGTTTTTTCTAATTTTAGTATGGTTGATCTGGTGGCTCAATTCAACGGGGCGAAATGTCTTTGCGAGGAGGATCATGTTCCATGGGACCAGTATCACTTTGGAGCCAGATCTCCTCGAGGAAGGGGTTACAGGACACCTTCGTTTTGCGGACATTCTGTCTGCTTTGGGTGTCTTGTAAAACTCATCAAAAAGACGGAACGATATAATCCAACGGTGAGATGTCCATACTGTCGAAGGCGATACAATATCGTCATGGCGTCATCCTATGATGACGACAGTGGATTCGAAATCGTAAGGGTCCTTGGTCCAGATGGAGTCCGGTTCAAGAACGATTTGCAGCGGACCAGGGATGAGGCTCTTTTTTTCGAGGTTTACTTCCCTTGATTGTGTGTGTGTGTCTTACAAAAGTGTTCTTTTTTTCAAACAAAAAGACTGATTTTCAAGACTGAATTTCTAGTATCAAAAAACCTAACTATTGGGTAAATCTCTTGATTGATTAATAAAATGACTTTGTTTTTATAATTGACATGTGTCTTTTTTTACATGGAAAAAGGAGTTTGCATTATTTTTCATCCATTTAGGTTGGAGAAAGTAAGAGGCATTTTTTCATTTCATCTTGGCATCTTTTTAGGTTAGAGAAAGTAAGAGGAGGCATTTTCCATTTCATCTTGGCATTATTTTGTGGAGGGAAATAATCTGGAGGGGTGGACTTTGGTACACACATAATTTGCATACAAAATAGGGGAGAAAATACATATGCCATACCCTTCCCTGGTTAAACGAGGGTTTATGCATACCCTCCATGTATTAATTACCTTTCAATGTAAAACGAAGGTTTAATCTTAGCCATTACTACTAGTCTAATTTGTAATAATTGGACTTGGCAAATAAAAGAAACCATGTTTGTCTCCCTAAAGTGCAACACTGCATTTGCAAATTGTCATCAATTTTTAATTTATTGTTAATGAATGTCACCTGCATGCAAGTAACAATACGTACCTAATTGACTCCTCATTAATCCAACCGGTCTAAAGTATATTAATCCTTTTTTTCTCCAATTAATTTGAAACGTTACACAAGCCTCCTATACTTTTATGACAAAGTCAAATAATGAAACATAAATAAATTGAAAGTCTAAGTCAGCTACTTTAAAAGGGAGAAAGAAGAATGTGCAAATGGAAATAATGCAAATCATATCATCAAATCAAGCAGCAATTTATATTTAAAATGTGTTATTATCAGATGGATGATGAAACCAGTTTTCACCTCACTTCACTTCTTCACACTCTGTTCTATGTTCCCTTTGTCTCATCTCATCGCACATCATTAATTGTAATAATATGGTATTCATTAAGTATCCAAAGTCAAGGAGTCAGGTCCATGTCTTTTCTTTGTTTAACCATTAACCTGTCAAATCCTTCCCTACATTCCCAAAAAGTAATCTTGTAACGTAGCGTGCCATGTCCTTATGTTCTTGATATGTAGCTAATTAAAGAATGGAGAGAGAGGAGGCACTTGACTTTGACTTTGACTTGACTTCTACATACTTTACTTGAACACAAAACCGGCAATTTTAGGTGACAGGTATATCGGCATTAGCATAATATCTCGTAGTACAATCAAAGTCGTGCATGAATTAAATAAAAATTTGGCACAGTTTTCTTCCTTAACAGAAAAGAGGATAACCTTGATAAGGTTGTGGATTACACAGAGTTTTAAAAAGCATTCAATTACTCCCCTTTCGATGCGAGAAAGTACGCTTGTATAACACCCAATAAATGTGTACAACCCTAGCCTTGCCTAATAAAAAAAGGCTTTAGGTTGAGGTAACAAAACAAAAGAATTTCAGAGGGGAGGTGTGAATAATTTATTGCAGAAGAAGAGTTGCATTCATTCCGCAGGTTTTTTAATTTGATGCACTATAAATTATATACTTTGCATCTGCATGCACACAGAACTTGAATATGCACCACTTTCTTTCAACTTTTCATTTAATGTGATTTGATTGATTAGGGTTTGGTTGGTGGTGTTGTGTAACATACATGAATAACCTAACGGAATGCTTGATGATGGTCTGTAAAAAGATGACAGGAAGACGTTGATGATGAGTGCATA
>JAQGCL010000184.1:0-19958 GCA_034699605.1 Isotomiella paraminor | reverse complement strand
TCTTTTATATTCTTTTTGGTCTTTAAATGCCAGACCTAAAAACTGAAGGAATACTCCCAAAAAATCTATTTACTTAAACCCACTTTCCTTCCTTTCTTCTCAAGTATAATAATGAGTCGCCTTTTGTTTACAAGTCTCTTCTCCTTGATCATGATCTTTACTTTCTCGATAGACGGCCAGACAGACAGACATACGTAGCCTCTTCTTCTGCAGAGCGACGCATGCTGGATTTTCATTTATTCAAACTCTCATCATCTTATCTCACCTCACCTCCTCTCATCATCATCAACAAACAATATTTAGTTTCTTTTAACAAAACTACTGCACCTGTACCGTTTGATTGAACTCAACGTAACGTTAAGAGCCCCACCCCATGACTTAAATCTCTTTTGTATTGCCCGTATGTCATCATAAATTAGTCTCATCATGTAATAATATTTAACCTTCTGCGTTTATTTATTTACAGACAATAATGACCGCCTCTTGTTTCGTAGAAAATGTCTTTGACATTTGGTTTAAAAAGTATCCACACACTCACTTCCTTGGCCCTTGCAAATAGCGTGTTATGAACTCAATTAGTAATGGGCAATTTAGAATTGAGAGCAATTTTTAAAAACTTTTATGATGAAAGATGATGGTGCTAATGCATCAGTAATACTCTCATAATAATGATGAATGGGGTGACATTAGTTGTCGCCTGTGACGCTTATCTCTTGCTAAATGACTTTATTCCTGGGCCTCTTCTCGAGAGAGAAAGATGCTGCAATCTTTATTATTAGCTTCGAAAACAAGGCTTTATCTCTGACCTGACTTTTGCTGAGAAATGAGTGAATGAAATGAATGCATAATGATCAAGGGGCATACCTACTTAATGTTCATTCAGCTTGGGTCCAACTAATGAACTCCAGAATTACAACCGTTTCCTTTTTTGCCAATGCCATACTGACTGAATTGAGATGTAGTCTTAATGACACTAGTGGAATTGGGGCATAGCAAGACGACGCATTCAAATCAGTGGAAGACCGACCAGACGACGACGCAATGTCACCCCTTCTAGACTCCCGTCTTCTCTTGATTAACTGAAGTAGGTGTGTCCGCCATGTGTGTAACAAAAATGTTGCCAAACTGAGTTGCGAATTTTTTTATGTATCCATCGAGAAAACTTGACGTAAAAATACCGCTTTAACCACTGCAATTGTAATCATCGTAGTGAGGGAATGAGTAAAAACAAGATTACATGGTAAAAACAAGAGGCTGTGAGGAGATCAGCCATAAATGAAAGACATTGTGGGGCACCCAGGCGACAGTCAGTCCAGTCGCTTTCATCATCTCATCTCTTTACAAAAAGCATGAAGAGAGAAGAGAGGCCTTTTCTTTTAACCAAGTCTTTCTTCATCATCATCATCCTTTTAGACTCATCTATCTTATCGCTTTCCTCATACAAGTTTCTTCGAGAGGGAGGAAGGAGCCAGCCCATCAAACAGACCAAATTGACTAAGACCAAAAAAAGTAAAAAACTTGTCTCAAAAACCACCCCATACAAATATATATCTGCAGACACCAGGGGAACTCTTACCAAATAATAATGAGATTAATAATGAGGCCATTTGCGAGCAAAGTTTGTGTGCAATGTGATCTCTTAGTCTCACACAGACAACCTGCAAGGATGACTTTCTCCCGCAGCTTTCACACACGACACGTTCGCATTCGCACCAGTTTCCCTCTGCTCATTTCTCCAGAAGCTTGTTTTGTATTTAAACTTGCTGGAATTCATTCTCATTCATTGAGTCTCATTGACTTATTGATTCGCCAAAGCCAAAGTTTGTTTTGCTTAAGAATCCTCTAATATTTGCTATACTGTCTCGACTGGAGGAGATGAGGATGGGGGCACAAAACTCATCCTCTTTTGCCAAGAAGGAAAACAAGTGGCTCCACAAGTCTGCCGTAGAATTTACAAGTGAAATATGATTTTTATCAGAAAATGTCTGCTGGATCAAAGAGAAAAAGTTCAGAAGGAAGAAGGACGAGTTTTGTTATCTCTAATTTCCATACAGTTTTCATTTTTGGGACTTACTCTCAAAAGAAAAGCAGACAAGCTGAAAAGGGGCAAGATGAAATCAGAAAGTTGAGCAACCGACTATATTTTTTACCTGGAAATTAATCAAAATGCCTTGAGCCAAGCGCATGCCATTGATTCTGAGACCAGGTCTATGGCTTCAGGATGAAAGAGGTCTGATTACGGTTCCAGCAACGTCAGTCAAGGAAAGAAAGTCGGTGGAAGGAAGGGAAGCAACGTAGTAATGCTTTTGCTTCCTGTACCTCCTTAAGCCTTTCCTCTTAAATTTTTTGACGACGATGCGATGGATGGATGGCTGGAATGATGTGATGGTCCTGATTCCTGATGATAAGATTCTCTGGGCTTGTGCCTTGGGCTGCTGACCGACCGACTGGCTGGGATAAAGTCCAGAGAGAGAGAGAAAGAGTGCATGCAACAGTAATTATGTACAAAGTACAATTACAGTGTTTCACTTTTATTTCTTAAAACGCCCAACCCTTTTTCCACTGTTTTTTTAATCCATACGACGAGGAGAGGTGTGGAGAAGCAATGGATTAGTCGCACGCTTCTCCAATTTTAATAACAGTGGAGTCCTCTTCATCCCTTTCTCAGTTTTTACTACTAAAACATAAAAAGAAAACCCCGTCCGTCATGTCCCTCTCACAACGCCAAGTCCGTTAATTTTTTAAAAACAGATTCTTAAATGCTTGAGCTGATCAGGATAGGTAATTATTTTTAGTTGAGTTTGTTGGTTCTTCTGTGAGTGATTTAGCTTTTTCGAAACTGAAAGCATGTGAAATTGAAAACAGTGATTGACTTCTTGTCTTCGACCTCCATCGTCCTCCTTTCCAGCCGACAATGGAGACATGGAGACAGAGGTATTTACGAGGCAAGATGATACAACACAGATTAGATATGGATGGATGAAGAACAGGCTTTGAAAAACCCATTTTGTTATCTAAATTTTCTTGTTAATATGTTGGGTACCAGCGTCGGTACCTTAGCCTTGACTTATCTGCACATGACATCTTATCATTTAACACAGGTTAATGCTGAATGCTGCGGAGAAAGTCATTTTTGTCAACAACAACAACCTGTTTCCAAGACTTGATCCTCGAGGGTGTGTATCCGAGGTAAATGTATGAATGCCCTACACCCTACTCGTATGTAGGGCAAATAATGACACAATTTGCAGCAGGTATTACCCTTGAGCTTACGATCTTTTTCCCCAACAAACTGTCATGTGCCGTTTTAGGGAATTGTATCACTTTATCAATTTATCATGAACACATAAAGAACGACCTCAAAAACAGTCACCCCGCCGGAGACACAAGAAGTACTAATGACTTTTGCTCAAACCTATTAAGAGCCCACAACAACGGTCATGATTGAAAGGTTGGTGGTATGTTGGTTTTTGTAAATTGCTTTGTGGTTTTATTTTTAGGTTCTTTTCAAGTACCCTCGTCCCATTTCAGCCTTCTCCTTTTGATAGAGATAAAATTGGTTAAAAAAATGTTCCTAGTCAAGACTTCCAAAGCAACAGCAACAACATTCCATGCGAACGAAGGTTGAAGGTGAAGGTGTTTTTTCATTATCATTACTTTTCCTCATTTCTCAAGTCTTTCTGTTCACAGTTACGAGCAGACTCATACGCATTTCAGAGATCCTGGCTGGCGATACTTCCGATGGTTCTTAGGGAAACGGATGGTTAACTTTATGTCTCCTTTCTTTTGTGAGCTATTCATGGCTTTTCTCCTCGCAGACTTTAGCGTTGTATAGTTTTAAATTGAGAAGATATAAACTGAACTCTGACCAAAAAGAATAATACAACTTGAAGGAGCCAATCATTTTCAATTCTCTCTCACCATAGTCTTGGATTACGTCATCTTAGAGGAATCGCCTTAAAGACGACTAGACGATTGAAATCTGTAAAGGACAAAAAAGTGAAGGACAACAAGATGAGAAAAAAGAAAACAACAAGGAATTGAAAAGACATAGGCGACAACATTGTCCTATGTTGTTGTTCCTATCATCATCATCATCTCCTTTCTTTATCACAGCCCCATTTGTATTCCACTTGCAGTACAGATTTTGTTTGTCTCTTTTAGAGAATTAATCGGAGGATCAGTAGATAAGATTTTTAGGTAGTTTTATTTGTTTGTTGTGAAAGTAGCATTTGCATTAAGGGAAAATAAATTTACTCCACAAGTCCCACAGCACCCCACTTGAAGGCAACATTTTGTACTAATTTCATATTGAATATCATTAATCAGGAGATTTGTTTATGACATTACCTTAATTGTAAGCGTGCTGCAAGCAATATTTGTATAATAATGGACAAAACTGTTATGCCAACATTTCATCTATATTTGTCACTACTGTACTCGTTCACATAATTGATGCTCTGTAGCATTTAAATTTAAGGTCCATAATCCTACCATCAGCACCTATTTTTAAATACTAATGAGTTGCTGTATTAAGTTTATGATTTTTTTGGGTGCCACCAAAATATCAAGACAATGTGTTTTACTAATGATGTCCACGTCTGCATAATGATCATTTATGGTTTGTGGATTTGAAGAGGATATATTTATATTTGAAGGCTCACTTCACAGTTCATTACACTTGACATTGACTTGTCCCTACTGTTTGCATCCCATTCCCATAATGTGTATTTGAGTGAGAGAGGAAAATTTATGTTTTCTTTACAAAATACAACAGCAGCAGCACAGAACAGAAGATGGATTATTGTTGTCAATTCTATGATTTTGTTGTGGCACCATTCAATTAATTAAGGTAAGCATGTAGAAAGAAATCAAGCAATCACATCCATGTCTGATTGATTATAATTAATAGCTGATTGATGCAACGCAGAAGAGGCAATCAATATTAAGAAGTTCTTTGTTGCATGCTTTTATAACTTTTGATGACTACACGCATGCATACCTTTACTATTTCTATACTAATCTAATCACTTTTATTCGCTACCAATGTAAAGCGTCTAAGGAATCGATACCTAATATCCATTTCCTTGTGAATGAATATATAGCATTGTACCATTCAACTCTTAAAAAAGTCTAATAATGAAACGAGTTTCGCCTGATACTACTTCACCACCAAAAACCAAATTATTATTGTTACAATTTAATTGAGTACTTCTAACCACCTTATAATTGCCAACGTTTGATGATGGTGACTTGTTTTCAGTTTAATGCAAATCATGATCTCTGTCCCTACTAAATTTTTGCTGCTCGGAAAAGCACAGCAGTTTCGAAAAATATCAGTCTACCCCAATAACCCTAGGCTAAGGGAAACAGAAGTATAGATTGACTTATATAATGGATGACGTGTAACTCTTTGAACTGCAGCTGTGACAAACTGTATCCAGTGCTCTTCCATTAAAATGATTAAGTATTTAACACCAGAGAGAGAGAGAGTAAAGGCGTTACAATTACAATTCCACTGCGCAACCAAGGATCACGGTTAAATATGAGAAGTATGACCCAAGATAATGTGATGATGAAGATGAGCATACCATGTGCAATTAAAAAATGATGCATGCATTCCACTTCAGGAGCTCTCAACTCTTGACTGTCAAGTCTTCTGTTCTGTTTCATGTGTATCATCATGCATTAGCTCATATCATCAATGATGCTTGCTGGAGTGGGGGTGCATTGAATTTAATTGCATTTAATACCTATCATCTCTCATAAGGAGAGATTATAGTTTAGTAGTGCTACTCACTCCTCCACCTCCAATGATTTTGATTTGTGTAAACGAATGAGTTGTTCCATCCTTTGCTTTTAATGAATCGAAGTCGCATAGCTGGAAGAATATTTCTCAGTGCAGCACACATACAACCGTTTATTTACTTTATGATGCACCTTTTTAACTCCAAGAAAAGCCAATCTTCTATTAAAGGGTGTAAGAAGAGATTCATTTGTGATGTGTGTGCCTGAAGTGCAGATATTAGTTTTTAAACATAAAAAAAGAAGGGATCCTCTCTCTCCTTCTCAATTTTCCCTTTTGGGCTTTAGGTTCACTTTGTTGCTCATGCAATGCTGCTACCCCAGACTCTTCTGTGCTGGTGGATTGTGGAATGATGAAGAAGACCGTACGCTACGCTGTGGCTGTGGTGTGGCTGCAGTTTGGTTTGGATTTTACTGTATAATGCTCATGGTTTCTTAGACCGTGGCTCAGTAAAACTTCTACCTTGGTCCAACCAACATTACGTGTTGTAGTGGAGTGTGTGTGGGTATAATAATTTTCATCTCTCTCTACCACTTGACGTCAAGTAGTGACCATTGATTAGTACTACAGTATTACATATTAAATTACCAAATCCTGCAGATACTTTGATTAATTCTTTGAACACAAGCAAATCAACGTGGAAGGAGTTTTATTCTTTGCCTAGATTTGGAATCAAGTGAAAGTTGGGTCAGGATTCTACAGTGTAAAGTGTTTGGAAAGGCTTTTACCGGCAACAAGTTTTACATGCGTGAATCGAATTGTGTAAGTAATATTCCTTTGTTTTGTAGGTGGGAGTAGAAACTTAAGTGAGGAATATATACAATGATTTTTACAGAGAAAAGGCGCGGAAATTGTTAATAATTCCTCTGACAGATACATTGTTTTAAATAAATGCCATGCAATTTTTTTACGGGTACCTATGCAGCATGAAGATGCCTTTAGCCTTTACACACAAATATTTTAGCGTGTAGCATTGTTCTAAGTCCTAACATAGTTTCTAGTTTAGGGATGAGATCGAGTGGAGGGGAAAATATTCTTCATCTGAGAAGTTACGGTAACATCATAGAGTTTCCCACAGTCTCTCACAATAGATGCACAAACCCGATTATGTTATGGCACTATAAAATTTTACTTTAGCTGCTAATCACTCACTCATCATCATCAGTCGAGGTGTGTAAATTGAGATAAAGTAAATAAAGCGTCTTTTCATGCAGTAGTTGTAACAATGACAATGATACAAACCCACAATATTTGTTTGTTTGTTTGTGTGATGAGGGGTTTATTTCTGTTATCAAATCTCAGAGTCCAGTTCATTTGCCCGATAGATAGGTTATTCAACGGAAAGGAGAGAGAGATTGAATTATTTACTACACAAAATAAAATTTGCATAATGTTGTGGTATCAGATATTTAATACAGGGAAACCGTACAGCACATCGTGTATCCCTTTTTCCTTGAAAAGCTTGATATGAGATGAGAATTTTTTGTAGTAACATTACAACATAAATACTATTCATTTCTGAGACATTGTATCTGTAAATTGTACAATTGTTTTAACAGGTTGCCGTGAAGACCTCCAATTGACAGCACTACCTTCTTCAACTGCATCATCATCGATCACCAGAGTTATTTCCATGTAAAGTGCTAAAAAAAACCGTCGTCGTCGTCTGTGAAAGTCAATGATGATGAGGGCACTAAAAAAGTGATACAAAGCAGAGAGGCTAGACAGCAGAATATAATGCAATAAAAGTATGATATGTGCAACATTAACAGCAAGACTAATAACCATCATTCATCCTAAACGATGGTCTCAATCTGAATGGATGGATGAATGTGAGAGATCTCAAGTTGACGCTGACTCCAGAAAGGATTTATAACCAAAAAATAATGTGCATCCTTACATGAAGTGTGTCTCTGTTTAACTTGAGCACAAAGTAATGCATATATACCCACCATTTATTTTTGGAAGATGATGATGATGAGCCGAAAAGTGTTAAAACTAAATTAGTCGTCGTCCGGATAAAGTGGCTTTGGTGGGTGATGTGATGTGCGAGGAGCGATGAGTAAAAAAGTTAAAAGGAAGGAGACGACATGGTCTAGTCTGACGCAAACTGACTGAAGAAGACAAGAAGAGCAGGTTTAAAAGTGAAGAGTTCTTATTTTCTGCTAATAAGAAACAGAAGAAGAAGAAGAAGAGGTCCAATTGGTACATCGTCGTCGTCGTCGTCGTCGTAATGTGATGTGGTCTGCAGACGTGAACGACATGAGATAGAGAGACAGGTCGCTCTTAAAGTGAAGTAAAAAAGGTTGCAATGTTATAAAAAAGACAACAAGTGTCAATTGCTAAGGCGCCATGTAGACAAGACAAAAAGAATAATGGAATAATAACAATTTGTCATTTTTACTTTTGGCATTCTCTTCTGCCTCACTTTGGCTCAAGAAGAAGAAGAAGAAGAGTGTATGGCATTCCATGCTAACTTGAAACTGCACAACAGTTATTGCAATGTAGCCAAAGCAAAAATCGTGATCCGACTCATCTTTTGAACAACTATTGGATCCTCATTATTATTATTATTGTGTGACTTAAAAAAGTGCTACAGATCGAACCAACCAGTTGTTACACACGTGGGGTCAATGTGAGACAACTCTTCAAAGTAGCTATAATTTTATTTGACAAAATCGGTGCCTGTAACAGCTTCCCGTCTACCATCATTTGGAATGCATTAAAAATGGTAAGCTTCATCTCATCTCATCTCACATTTCACTAAAAAAAACTGTGTGAGAAACTTCGCTTGTCGCCAGAATGGAGTTGAATTACGGTGAGATGATGTTAAATATTTGCAGAGCAAGGAAGTTAATCAATTTTTTTAGTGATGGCAGCAGACACAATTATGACTTATATATTTATTTTGAGCGGGAATGAAATCCAAGACTTAAGTAATTAGAGTTGAGTTTTCTGCCTGCCTTCCTTAATTGCGCATTAGATTCATTAATTACTTTACAAATAAAATTGGGTTCTTAAGTTTATTTGAGGAATGTTAATTCGTCTGCATGGCGACTTACTGAATTTCAAATTGAATTGACAGTATCTCCTCATCCACGCATTCCACTCTCTTAACGACATGACCGTTTTAATTTTATGTGTCTGGAATTAGGCAATTTTGCTGCTCGTACCACTTTAATAGTCTCCCTGGGATTTTTATTAGAATCGTCGCCCATTCATTGGCACACAATCAGAATCATAGATATCTCAGCTCGTGTCATGATGGCTAAAATTTCTAATTGACTCTTAAAATAGTTGGACCTTTGAGAGGAACTAATGTTGCTACTTCTATAACTTCTAATGACATTTTTAGCCTTTTTGCAATTGAATCATTTTCCATATGAAGACTTGTCAAATCTATACGTTTGTTCGACAAGACCATTTTTACGAAATTTATGGCTGAGTGTGTAGGAGGTTGGAGGAATATAAGAAAAGATAAGTTAAATGATTTGACGCATAGAGTACAATATGAGTTCTATGTATGTCTACTGTGTACAAATAACAACAACGCCAAGTTACTTTGTAGTTTATTATGGGCAGATGAATGGCAAACGATAATTCTTTCGCACGATTATAACCATTTTAAGATGAAATAGGCATTGCATTTACTTGTCGTAAATGGAGTCTGTTGTTGTGTGTGCATAATAAAATTGAAAAATATATATAAAATTCATGAATGAAGCAAATTTTACAACCCATGCAGCAGTCCAGTCTCCTCATGTTTGAATGTAAAGCAAAGGTGAGATTTAGTTAGAGACAATGATGCATAACATATACGTGATTGTGTGTCGGCCAAGCCTTAATTTTTTTGCAACAATATCTCTTGAGTATGCGACTAACATCTCAAAGGTTTCTTGAAGCTTGTTATTTGCATGTCTCATACGGACCAACCACACCTTCCTCTCCTACCCTACCTGCGACCTGCCTAGGCAAATTGCAAATGAATTATACCCTCTCTCTTCATTCATGACTCTCAAGACCTCTCTCTCTCTCTCTCCTAACCTGGCACAACTACTTTTGCCATCAAAGGTTAAACTAGGCAGGTTTAGGTTTAGTGGCTTGGCTTTGGCTCGCTCTCGTGTAGGGAATTGTTTATTTATTAGTCTTCACATTTTCGTCCCCTAGTCTTTAATTATAAATTCATTTTTATTCTTGTAGCAATGGGCAAAGAAGGAGAGAGATCAGTCGGTGTGAGTAAAGTAAAATGCCAAAAAGGCTGAAATTGAAAAGACGTTTTAATGAATGAAAATGGAATGATGGTGTTTAGTTAGAGAAGGTTAGGTTTGCAGGCATGCTTCATGTAAATGAATGAAACCCGCACTCACGCTATTGTTTTTTGGAGTCAAACTGGACAATAATGGTCCAAGCGTCATCATCATCATCATCATCCCTTTTTCAACAAAAAGCCTCACACGAAAATTTTTCATTGAGAAAAAATTTGTTCTTCTCTCTTCTGATTCATTATTATTGCAATGGTGGTGGTGGTGGTGGTGAATGCTTTTCTTGTTGATGACGAGATGACTAGCGCAATGTTGATGGCAACAAAATTTGCATAAAGGTCAACTGGTGGAATGGAAATGGAATAAGTGATAAGTTTGCTTTTTATGCACGAATGATGGCAGCTTATAGATAGGCAATTCATCATAACATACCTAATTCCCTTTTGTGCTTACTTTTAAGTTGGCCAAGTTTTCATAGGAGAACAGGTGCGCAAGCAAACTGCATGGATGCTAAAACAAAGAGGATTACAATATGATCACAGAGGAACGATTAAGATTATGTTTGTGATTTTATAAACTTTGAATCATTCATATTTATAACAGAGACACGGGTTAACAAAGTATGTTGTTACTAATAATGCTGGATAGATGTACATCATTACCCTTTTTCAATGAATGATGAGAATTTTTTGATACCACCCAACTAACCAAGTAACAACAACAATCATGGACTATGACTATATGACCATCAAAGTAGACTCCAAAGTCAAAGTCAAGACACAAGTCATTGTAACGTTTAATTTTATAGAAACAGGGAGAAACGGCAAAGTTACTGATGATGAATACACAAAGCTAAATAGGGCAGACAGGCAAGCATGTATGTAGGATTCATTTAGTATTCATTGGCAATTTCTTGTAACTTTTTACTTGGCCTTGGGATGTTAGACTTGGTTTGGCTAGGATTTGAACCATAATAATATTCGTAGTCTCACGTGCATATATTTGCAGTCTACATAATTTTTATATATTTTTTTACTATGCCAAAAGTGATAGTGATACAGTATGCCTCCACACAAACATAGCCAGACAGACTTTTTAAACTGTCAAGATAGACAACAGCGTGGGAAACTATTCTTCCTCAAACATTCTTACCTTAAAAGCTGCTACTACTTTAATTGCTTTAGCTCTTCTAATGATGAAATTCATTCAATAATAATGAGTAACGCACGTTCGAATGGAATGGATTGTAATTAATATTTGGCATATTTTATGGGTTAAACAAGATCATATTTCTTATTACTTGTGCATTGACAAATGGGCAATTTGGAACAGTAGTGTCTCATGTCATGATCCCACTTCCAATAGCCAATCACTTTCTCCAACAACAGTTGTAAAACTCGGTCGTAGCTCATGTTCCATTCTTCCAGTGATTTTGTAAGATGTCCCACTTTATCCCTACACAATTTTTTTTATGCATTATGTGTCGACGCAAAAAGTTTGTTAAAAGTTGTTCTCTCTGCAACAGAGACGCTGCTTTGGAAGAGATTTTATTCTGTTTGAATTTGTAATTCATTCTGAAGAAGGGAGTCCACCTTTCTTTGTCCTCTCTATCTTGAGGAGAGTGACTTGGCAGACAGAGTGGCTACACTTGGTTTGATAATGGGAAAGGAATGCGCAATGCACTGTTAATGCAATCCTCACTCACACTCTTTCTTTCTTTTATTATGTTTCTTTCATTTCATCCTCTCTCTTCTTGAAATGAATTGAAAAGCATTCTTTAAGCATTTAAGAAGTGATAATAAGCTATGCAGCTTTGTCGAGGAGCTTATCCTATTTTGATGTTCCCCGTGGCCCAGGTGTGCCTATGTCCAATAATACTTTATGCAGTTTCTCTCTCACACAAACATGGAAGTGAAACCAATGAATTTAGCCACAGAAAACTTTTCTCTCTCTCTCTCTACACTCTACGTACATTCAATTCAACAACATATCAGAAATAAAAAGCAAACACAAATATTTCTTCAAACCTCAATAAGGTTCAGAAGAGAGAAAGGAGATATCGCATAGGAATTTCGTGTGTGGAATCGTTGAGATTGAGATAGGATACATTTCGTAACAGTACTACCTTATGTTTATTGCACCTTTAAATATTTTATATCATAATTCGTCTTTGGAAAGAGTTGTTTCTTAAAAGATCTTTTGAAAGAAAATGATTTGTTGCATGTACTCCCCTTCTCAGCTTTCCTGAGTCTTTTGATACTTTTTCCCGTTCCCTGCTCTCTATTGAAGACTGAAAGAATGAGATTTGGAGGAAAAATGTGGACACTTTTATTCCAAAGTACTTTTAACACTTGAGTCTAGTGCGTGTCCAATTGATTATTGAATTGAAGTGATGATGTGGAATGTGGATTCAATTCAATTCATTGTCAAATGGAATTCCTTTGGTCGATGATGGGGATCCAATATCACCTACTAATACAACCACATAGGAGCACACCTACTTTGACAGCTTTTGGTTTCTCAAATGAGGACAATACTCTTGCGCATTGGGATTTTCAGATATGAAGCCTTGGTAGGTAGTCGTGATTAATTGGAAAAAGATGCAGCCAGAGCACATCCGGATAAGATTATCAAATCAAGAGCAGGAGAGAAAGCCGATTATACTATGGCTTCTAAAGCCTTCTTCTTTTCGACTTGGTGTAAAAATTGTTGTTGTTGAGTCACTTTATTGAAGCGAATGTGAGTTGAACTTGAGATCGTGTCATTTTGAGAATTCCTAGGACTAACTCGATGTCATACCCACACGGAGGTATTGGCTTCATTATTTGTTCAGACGAATGTACGCTAATTAGTGTAGAGTGTGACATATCTTGGAATGGAACATGAGTAATAATGGAGACAATTTTTGTTTTCTTTCAGATGGTGACGCTCACTTCAGTCAAGAAGATTCATCCCTCCGATCCAGACTTTCTTTTGGGACAGCCTCTGTATCCCGAGAGTCGTCCCAATGATCTGAACAAGCCCCCAAATCCCCAGCCCCAGCATTTTCAGGGCACATGCAGAAACTATAATCATCCACCTCACCACCACCATAGCTTTTATCTCGGAAGATATCATTCCAACCAAGGGATGAGAAAGGAACAACACTCTCCTCGTAGTGACATTTCCACTTGTACTGCAACCACAACCACTACGTCCATCACTACTGTCCAAGATGAGCATCCGGTCCTCTCCCGTGTCCCATCCTTGTCTTCCTCCTTTGTGTCGTCTTTGGATTTTCGTGACAGTGCCATAGCCATCGATGGGCTGGACGAAGAGGAGGAGGACGACGAAGAGGAGAACGAGGAGACAAAGTGGTCCCCTTGTGGAAAATCCTATCCCAAACTCAAAAATGGAACCACCGATGAAGAAGAAGAGGCCCAAGGCAAGAGAGCACCAGGCACTAGATCTCCTCATAGAACCAGCAACTCATCCAAAAGACTGTGGCTTAATCCTAAGAATGAGAATAGTAGTTCTAATTGTGGTGATAAGAATAAAACACAGTCTGGCAACAGTACCTCTTTTTCATCCAATTCACCTTTTAGAAGACTTTTCTGTTGTTTCCCCCCTTCGTCCTCCTCAAATCCTCCTCCTTCTTCTTCCTCCAATTCTAAATGTTGCACCATCAGCATAGTCATTAGCTTAATTTTGTTAGCTTTGTCAATTATAGTAATCTCAGTTATGCTATTCTACAGTAGTAGTGGAAGTAGTAGTGGAGAACAAGTTGGTAGTAAAAGTCAGTCTAATTCCATGGTCTCATCTTCCCCAAGTAATGGTAGCAGTAGTAATAGTATAGACGGTGAAAGTACAAAGGACAAGCCACTTCCTACTTCAACATCGGGGGATGAGGATGACGGGGCTGCGTCTGGAAGTGACGACAGTAGAGAAAGCAAAAAAGAGACTGATAATGAAGAAGATGGTGGTACAAATAGAAACATTGACCAAGACGGTGATGCTGATGATGATGAGTACTATTATGACTATGAAGACTCGTCCTCCGAAGTCCAGGATAGTGACATTCCCATTCCCAGTGAAAAGCCAACATTGGACTTGAAAGAAGTGTCAAGGTTGAGTTGGAACTTGCTAAACAACAATCAGGACAAGACTAGAGGGAAGCAACAACAGCAACAATCATCATCCTCGGGAGTTGATGGGTCTTCTTCATTTCACCCCTCCTCAAACCCCCCTTTCTCATCCTCCTCGTCATCATCATTCCAAAGTATTTCCTCCTTCTCCTCCCTGTCCTCTGCTGGAGGTGGCCAAGAACTTGTCCTTCCATCCCAAATGATCTTCACCTCTTCAGACAAAACGCCCGGTGGAGGGGGTCAGAAGAAGCGGAACTGTTGTCGGGCTCAAAAGTACTCCCAAGTCATCAAAGTGAGTTGAATTTTTGAGTATTATGACACCATCAAAAAGACAGTCTAATGCATCCCAAGTTTCTTTTTCTTTTTTCCACAGAGGGACAACTGCGAGCCGAAAACCATCGTAAATAAGATGTGCTTTGGACAATGTGTGTCCGTCTGGGTGCCAGGGGTGTTCACATCCTTCCCCGTGTGCAAACCTTCAAAGTCCACATGGAAAACCGTGACCCTGACGTGTGGGAAGAAGAAGAGGAAAGTGAGGATTGAGAAAGTCAAGCGTTGTTCGTGTATGGAAATCTCTTCTAACGCACCAAGAACAAGATGACAAAAAGTACCACTATAGCTAAACTGAAGGCACCTGTCCTATGTGTTCACCTCAGCAATGAATGATACATACTGCACTGGAGAGAGGAGGATCATAGAAGATCGTCTCTCTCTCTGAGGCTCCTATTGCATGGAATTGAGAAGCTTTGCTACGAAACTTTTGTGATATTAATACTCCAATACCAATAATTAAACTAGCCTTTAACGTAATTTAATTAGTTTAGTACATCCTGCTGACATTATTCAAGTGCAAAGAAGAAGAGTGCTTTACTGGAAAATGAAGTCATTGATTTGTCATTTACTGCTAACTACTATTTATGTTATGTTATGGATGATGCACCCTACACTCATTCGCTATTATGCTAATGCATTTTTGCATCTATTGCCGTTGCCTTAAAAAGTTTGTCTTAATTGCTAAACTTAAAAAATGACGTTTACTACAAGTGTATTGCGTGTGGTTATTATATTTTCTTAAAAAGCTACTGAATAAAGTGTTTAAAACGTCTCAACAAGAATTCCAATCAAAAATGGGCCTGATTTATTTTCATTACCGCCGAGCATTGTTGTGGTTCGTACATTTCACAGAGTTCGTATTGACATAAAGTTGTACATCGGCTTATTCTTTTAGTTAGGACAGATAGACGTAGAAAACAGATTTAGAATTTTGACTTGGGAAATACATAAATTTTGAATTTTGAAGTGCGTAGTTGCATGATGAAAAGTGATTGTTTAGTGGACGAGATGACCCAAGCTTCCAATGGGTTCGCCAACACGACCGATGCCCAACCGCCGAACTGACGAGGCTGACCCACCGTTGACCACCATTGACGTCGAGCTCGTTGCGAAGTCATCTCCTCCGATGCTGTCCAAACTGTCGGAACCTATGGTGGAAATAATTATTGTGTTTAGACTTAAGCACAAAGTTCATAGAAAGGTTGTGGGTGTACCTGGTGGCAGGAAGGCCTCATCATTCTGCATCTGGCTGAAAAGACTCGTGGCTCGAAGAAAGTTGTTCAACATGTTGAAGTAAAGCATCTTGGTGACACATGCACAGATAACGCACAGCGCGAGGAGGTATGTGGAAAGGTTTCCCATTTCATCAAAGTGCGCTTTGTCTTCTTCCTCTGGACTGAATTTGATGGCAGCCCACTTCTTCTTCCACCACGACTGCTCTGTGACTTTTGCGGGTGAGTAGGCGGTAGCGATTGAGCTCGGTAATGGGACTCCAAGATTCTTCAGTCCGTTCCAGAACACCAGACCCACGCCGTCACCAAGTCGCAGCTTCTTGCACCCACCATCCATTCCACAGTAGTTGGCTTCGTGGAGACCTTGGGTGGAAAAGACTACCTTCTGGAGGTAGTGAAGACCAATTGCGAGAGTCAAGAGGTTCACTGTTGTTCGCATCTATACATAAGGAAAACGCATCTGGTTTTATACTGAAACAACTACATGCTTATGGAAGCTCAACTTACCACAAGAATCCACTGGTAGGCTCGACCACGCCAGAACAAATGCTGCCAAAACCCGATCTCCAGTCGAAAGTAGACGATGGCGTACGAGATGCCAACGACGATTGCAAGGGCCATACTTTGCTCTCCCAAGAAGCCAATGTTCAAAAACTTTGCCACCCATGTAGCCACAACCGCCCCCATGATCGGAACCAAGAGTCCGTAGACGAAGAGGTCCAATGCCTGCAGAACAGAGACACAACAAAAGTCGAATGAGTCTCCTGTATTTGTCAAGTAAAGAGACACTGGTACTTACCAAAAGGCCAAGGCAGACCCCCACGAAGGGGAGGGCTTCGCGAACTTTTGCGATGACGTTCTTCATATTTGAGGAGCAGAGGAACAGAACGATGTGAAGAGAGCGGCTCTCAAATGAGGAATGACAACATTCTGCTGCCTTTCGTCAGACTTGGGTTTGGTGGTTGACATGACAATTATTGGATTTTGACACAACAGACATGACGTCACCGGGTATGCAAACGCCCATTGGCTGGAGCTCTTCCAGAAGCCTGGCTTTGCTTTGAAGCAACAAAATATTCTCTCTATGCCCCACTAGAACGGATGACGTTGCTTTAAATAATATGAATTCAACAGACTGGACAACCTTTGTTCCGGAACAATGATGTCCAGTTGTGAAGTTTTGAATGTGTTATATACTATATTTATTCACAACAAAATTTAGCTTAGTTTGGTTCACAATCTGACAATACTGTCTCAATTAAATAACATAGAAATAACTTGATAACTTATTGACTAGTAATAACAACACTCCCTTTGTCGGAGGATAGCCTTGATGAAATGTTTGAAGTTATACAATTTGTACATTAGTGTAACTTGTTGACATTACGGTTCTGAATTAATTGTTTTTTACTCTTTTTTAGGAATCTTAGCCAAAGGGCTTCCTTCTTCCTTTTCTTCAGGTGCAGGCGTAGGATCCTTGGAACCAGCATGAGACCATGTAGTGCCAGCAGCGAAGGATGGCGAAGGTCGATGACCACCCTTTTTGATCGATTCATCATCATCGCTGCTGTCTTCGTCGCCATCATCCTCATCGCTGCTGTCTTCGTCGCCATCATCCTCATCGCTGCTGTCTTCGTCGTCATCATCATCCTCGTCACTACTTATGACAATGATCTCAGGAATGACCTTTTTCTTCTCCACCTTCTTGACAGATGGATCTGGTAAAAGGTAGATAAAAGGCACTGTATCAGTCCCATGCTTGTGATAGAGAAAAGATTAAATGCACTTACCGCCATTGCAGGCCTCCTCCTCCCCCTGAACATTGACTACTTGAGGCACGAATACTACCTCATTCAGCTCCTCCTTTGTGACAGATGGACCTGGTAAAAGGTAGATAAAAGGCAGTGTATCAGTCCCAGGCTTGTGATAGAAGAAAGATTAAACGCACTTACCGCCATTGCAGGCCTCCTCCTCCCCCTGAACATTGACTACTTGAGGCACGAATACTACCTCATTCAGCTCCTCCTTTGTGACAGATGGACCTGGTAAAAGGTAGATAAAAGGCAGTGTATCAGTCCCAGGCTTGTGATAGAAGAAAGATTAAACGCACATACCTCCATTGTTGAACTCCTCCACCCCGTGATCATTGACTGCCTTATGCACGAATACGATTTCTCCCTCCTCCACCTTCTTGACATGTAACTCTCCCACCTTCTTGAAACGTGTCGCCCCCAACTTCTTGACGTGTGGACCTGAAAAAAGGTCAAGAATCAGTCTCATGTATGCGATAGAAGAAAAGAAAGATAAACTTGCACTTACCCGTATAGTAAAACCGCTCCTCCTCCTCCGTCATCCCCACTAATTCAGCCAGTGGAGTCATTTTCCTTTTGGCCATTATGACACAGGTTATCACAGATAAGGTCTAAATGACTATAGCACCACTACTACCAAACCAAAGCACCTATAAAACCAAGAGAGCACAGCTGGACTTTTAACTCTTCTGGACTTCTCACAGGACAGTAAAAACGAGATGTTCTTCTCTCTGTGAACGCCAGGAAGGCACTGACGAAAGAGAACAAAAGAATAGACACAGACGACTCTATTTTCCCTCCTTTTTCCTTTGTTTCACTTCCTTTGTTCAATTCCGAGAGCCTCCAGACACTCCCGCTCACTCTCAGACTCTGGCTGACTCTGTGTTGTGACTGCGTACGACTGGAGTGGAAAAGGCCATTGGCCTTTTTTAAACTTCTTCAGGTGGAGTTGGATGATGATGGAACAGTGGACGTCCAACCTCGTCATCGTATTTGTGTGTCTTGTCTCACTCTGCCCCGAAATGAATCCCATTTGTTTGTGTCATTTATTGCGTATAGTCCTTCCATCATCATCGCCCTCGTTCGTCGCAAGTGTGGTGGCCACAAACCTTGGGTCTACCCACCCTTGGATGAATCCGAATTATACAGAATCCAAAGTACCAATTATACATAAAACTTTTAGTTGGTAATCAATCGGTTTGCGACGGGAGAAATAAGAAAAGTCTCAGCTTGCCCCGAGGAACCAAACTCCTATCCAATCCAAACCTGACAAGGCGTCTAAATGTACGGAAATCATCATTGGCCCGCCGTTAGTCAAGCCTAATGAAGTTCCCATTCGCCCTAAAGTCATGAGCCTGGACAGATTCACACACTATGCGTTCTCCGACCCCGTAAGGACATATTGTTAATGTAGAATTGAATTAACGCTGAATTATTTTTGTTTTTAAAAATATGACTTTGACGCTATGTACTCGTATGAGGAGGAGGAGGAAGAAGAGACATCTGATGATAATTGGGACCAGGAAGAAGAGGACGAAGAGGATGAAGAAGAACGTGCTCCTCGACGCCACGCCTCGCCAATTGTGCAGCCACCCAAGAAATCAAGAAAGATGAGAACACCAAACGAGCATGAATTGTTGAAAATCAAATCCGTTCCAATACCAAAGACGAAGATTCCATCTCCACCTCTTCCGACACTCAAACTAGTCACTGATAAAGAAGAACTGGTCAAATCCCCAGCATTTCCCACTCTACAACTCGTCAGGAATGACATTGATGTGGAAAACCGTCCCCCTCAACAGCCAGGATTCCAACCGTTAGTGTCCACACCGACAGGAAGACCACTTATGGTTATCAAACGAGAGCCAGTTTCTCCACACCCAACGAACGTCGTAAAACCCGAGCCAATGTCTCCGTCACATTACGCATCACAAGAATGTGAAGTTCCGTTCGCTCCAGCACGCAAGCCCCCATCGTCCAGGGCACGCCGAGGCCGACCAAGGAAATTAAACTTCGTTTAAAAGTTCAAGAACAGAGGTTCACGTATTTATTGTTAATAATAATATTTACAGTCAGCAAGTGAGTAGTTTATCTATCTATCCTAATCCTAACTTAATAATTGGCCAAGTTCTCTTATTAATGTAACAACTTCATAAGACGCCATTTAGTTCTCTAGCGTCTAGCATGCAGTCTAAAAAAGTCACACCTTCAAAACTTTCTTTGTCTTCCTTACCTAAACCTTTGCAACTTCTCTTCTTCTCTTATTTATGTTAGAAGCACAATATACAATAATTCACTTACAATTAGTTGAAATGGAGTATCCTCAATAAAACCTCATGTTTTTTGCAATGGCTTCAACAGACTGGACAACTTTTGTTCCGGAACAATGT
>JAQGCL010000183.1:0-19986 GCA_034699605.1 Isotomiella paraminor | reverse complement strand
CCAAAATCGGGCTCTGACTGGTATAAATGCGACGACCAGAAAAGCGAATGTTCTGCTGTCACGAAATGTAAAGAGGGTCAAAGATGTAGGTTGGAGACGTGTCTGTGCGAAGGTATACAAATACTGTTTAGTAATAGCTTTTGAAGGAACGGTATTTCTACATGCAAAAAACTATTTGACATATAGCGTGTGCAACGACAGGGGAGTCATGTGACAAAAAAATGTGCTGTGGGATGCTAGACTGCAGTGCAAACCCAAAACGAAAAGCCCATAAAAAGGGGAACAATTTGTGCTACGCAGAAGGCACGGGAATGACGTCGGCGGTGGGGCAAGTGGGGACGCCGGCCAGCTCAGTTGTTGGAGGATTGACCGGTTAACTTAATTTGCAAATATTGCATTACAATAAACCCTTCTAAAATTGCACAAACGCTGAATTTGAATCTCTGGAAGGGTTAGGAGGTACCCAATGAAATGCTTAATTTCATACAATGTGGTCAAAAGGATTTGAGCTTAATTCGTGGGCCATGTAGCCATTGTCACTTCAGTTGTAAAAACGTCGGCGTTCATTAGCGTTACAAACAATGGTTTTCCACGACATTTGTAGTGTCCCCTATTCTTTTAACAACCGCATATGACGTCTTTCATTTAACATTTACTGGCCAGCATTCTATAATCCATTACGTAGGAATGCGAAATAATAAATTCAGGAACAATGGATCTTGGAACAATGGGGTTTTCGTTGTCATTTTGCCAGTACCAAGAAAGGAACAAGACGAAGAACTCAAATCACCACGCCTACAGTTTTCCAACAATCTTGAAGGTGACTCTCATAAGAATGCGAAGGGCAACCCTTTCTGCTCTGGTAGTGATGATGGTGATTCTGGGGCTTGCTGCAATGGCCACGGCTGGTAAGTGTATCCCATGGCACCATCAAACTATGCCCTCACTTTCTTTATTTTTCCTCAACAGCAAGTAGGCTTGGGTGGCGTTGCATAAATGACAAGGGATGCGATCCTGGTCAAAAGTGCAAGGGGGCAGACGGTCAGGAAAGATGCGCTGCTGAATGAGAAAGATTAGCTTGAAAATTCACACTGTAGGGCAGTTGGTCGAAGGGACGATTCATCGGGCGAGCGTCCAGATATGAGTTATTGATCCTTCCACAGTAGACTGGAGCTGAGTTACATCCCTCCGATGGCTCCATGAGGACTGTTCATACATCGAACTCGACTGTAACGAAGCATGACGTGTAGCGGCCACCCACGGCTGCAGTGATTATACGGTAGTGTGATTGAGAACTGGGACGGGTTGCCAGATTCAACCCAGGTTACACTGTTCAAAACTAGCTGATAGAGAGATACGTCAAATGAATACGTCAGTTCTTACGCGAGGCTTGAAGGAGTTCCATCATGAAAAAATAGTTCCTCTGCTCAATCAGCCGATACCGTTCTCCAATCGTTGAAGTGCAGAGCCATGAATATCTGGATGGTCGCAAAAAAGGTTCGCCTTGCTCGCTAACTGAAAATGTGGATATCATAATTTGAAGGAATTCAATTTCACCTGGATTATCGTAACCGCCAACGTAACTACTACCATACGTGTCGTCAGCTGGTTGCCCCATATGACTGAATACTTAAGCTCAACTGAGTTTATTGTAATTTGTTCGTTAAGTTACACAATTGTGCAAGAATAAAAAATTAATTGTTACGCACTAACTAGTGATTAATACATTATAGAAGGAAACCTTTAATTATGCTAGGTTATGCAACGACTGACTGAATGAATAACAAATGAGTAATGAGTCGTTATAAAAGATACCAAGCAACCTCAGAATTAACAGGAATTGATCCCCATCAATAAACATTACACATGATTGCACGACAACAAACATTGCAAGATCATTCACATTATTGTGTGGATGGAACCAGTTTTTTGACAGATTGATGGATGGATGCGTTCAAATATCAAATAGCATTCTTAAACGCACACTCTGCTTTTGCAACCTGTCCTTAAATGTTCCTTCATTGTGTTTCGATGTGCATAACCTTACCCGTGGACTGTAATTTAACACCTTGCTTACTTGCATTATTTATTTGTCATTATGTTGAAGCACGCCCTTCTACAACTGATCGAAATAATACGCAATTGTAATTGGCAAATAGCACACTTGCGTTTCTTAGAACTCAATTAAGATATGAATCAATTAAATTTCACAACATTATAGACGACGAACTGAGGTCATCAATAAATGTATTTAATTATCGATGACCCAGTAATTGAGCGAGATTCGTGAACGGAGCGAGATCGATGCATGTTTTGTCTTTAATGTGGCAGTTGCCAACCTGCATTCAAACAAAGCGCACTACGTGTGCATATCGTTTATTTGTTTGTTGTAAGTTTAAGTGCTGAGCTTAGTTCATTAGAAGACTTGTTGCAATATGGGGTCATTTATACTCCTATTACTAGTATCTTCTACTGCTTTACTTTTCAACGGATCAAATGGACAGACTCCGATTAATTTGCGTAAACACTGATATCATCAATCGTCCCTGGCGGTAACCAAATTATGCAACTTTTAGGTCGCTTTTGTGTCCACCGGAACTTTGTTACTCTGTCTGGATACTCGAGTGGAGGGATGATGGCACAGTACTTATTCGTCTCACATTCCTCGCTATTTTCAGAACTGGGCGTATTTCAGCACAGTCAGTGTGACATTTCAGCCATGATACATCTCCAATCATGTCAATTGTTTTCTGTATGCAGCATTTTATTCCTGCGGCTCTGGGGCTTTGGATATAGACGACTGGGACAGGAGATGCACAATCTTACCGCCCTGGACAGGGTCTGATGTGGACGACGCAAGGTCGACGCATTAACAATATTCGGGAGTATGCCCGTCGTGGGCTAATTGATCCGGTGCAGAACATGCAGGGCAAGCCTCTCTATGTTTTTGCTGCGGGAAGTAGTTGGTTGTTCTCTCGAGGTATGCAATACTCTGAAAAGTGTGAATTTTGAAAGTATTCTAATGTATCGCACTTGAAGAAATGAACTTGAGGGTCGGCGAAGTCCTATCGCCTTTCATTAATAACCCCGCAGCCATTCTCCCTGTGCTCGTGAAAGAGGCCAATCTCACACTTGTACGTATATGCGGCAGTAACTCACAAGGGAACGTTGGAACATGTCCGAGAACGATTCTATTCGATTTAATATATGTTGTAAGGGATGGTGACGAAGTACCCATGGCACCCCTGGTTTATCTGAATGAGGCGCTAAGGGCCCAATTGAAGGATTGTTTGAGTTTCCAACGTGGATTTTCCCAATGTTGCCCCCAGCAAGAAAAAGTGATTTACCCCAATACCTCGTAATGAGAAATTCGGGGTTTTCGTCAATACCTCGCTGTTTTGAATTTTGGAATTTACCATACCCTACAACATATATCCTAAATTGTTGGGAATCGCTATCGGACATGTGACAATGTTCCCTTGTCAGTCAATTATAACATCACCATTTGTTTATCGTTCACTCCCCAGCCTAGCAATCGACGCGACCTCCCACCCTGTTCGGGCCCATCGACACAGACCCCTCAACAAGTCAGCAACTGTGGTTACAACGGAGCTTTCGAAGCCTTGAAGTGGATTCTGCAACCAACCCCTTTGGTGACTCCAACATCAAACTCAAACCTTCCTCAACCGTTGCTAGAATTCGACCAATCCGAATTCTTCGACCCACTGGAGAGGTCTGATATGGACGAAACAGGGTTTATGTACATTCCTACAATCTGCACAAGTGGAAAAGTTCAATGCCTCCTCCACTTTTACTTTCACGGTTGTTGGACCGGACGGTATGTATTCATTGTCCAAATGCATCATGAAATTTCAAATTAAGTTTCCTTCGCAGGCGGTTCGTCAACAACACACACATCGTCAACAGCGGCTATCTCGAGGTCGCCGAGGCTAACGGGATAATCATGGTTTTCCCACAGGCTTACGACAGCGCTCAAAACCGAATTGGATGTTGGGACACTTTCGGATTTACTGGTCCACTTTTCGGTATCAAAGTTGTAATCAATAATTTATCACATTCCTCACAATGGCTTTTTACAGCAACTCAACGTGGGACGCAAGTGAAAGTGGTGAAACGAATGTTAGACCGTATCACTGGAGTCACCCCTACAACGTCTCCAGTTGCTCCAGCGGTCGCCGGTGGCGTTGCGTTCCCTTTAGCAAGTGGGGGATACGAGTATCCCAATCATTTGCCCCCTACAGCAGCGGTGCACAAAACCCGCAACCGGGCACCTCAGGCGTAGCAGCCACTGTGTGTAGAGCCACAATAATCCATAATGTTGTAACAATAATAACTACATGAATATATTGATTGCAATCATCGTATTTAATTCGTCTTAACGAATACATTTTTATTTAGAAACACCCCCATTTCACCCAAACATTGGGTTGTCCGGACGTTCAATCCCATTCCCCATACAATCCCCCTCTCCATTGAACGGGAAGCAGATCCAGTGATTCTCTGCAGCGCGACATCCTTGTCCGATTGTAATCCCCCAGGGGCAGTGACAATGTCCTCCACGTTCCCCGCCACATTGACAGTTGCATCCCCGCCAACTCGTATGACAGTCTTCTCTTCTACAAGCTGCCAAGGCGGTGCTCACAAGGGATAGGGCCAACAGAAGATGTAGCAACTGCATGATAAAGTCTTGAGGGTGGATTGATTCTGTTGGTAAATGAGGTCAGCTCGGTTGTGATTTAATGTGGTGAGTTTTGGACACTTTTTATACCACAAATAATTTCATCAGTCTCGTGAAATACGTCGTATTTATTTTGCGCAATTGTATTCATGTGCCATCTGTCATCATAGTGTAATGTGGACATAACATATTTTCTTTATTTCGTCGTACATCGTATTGACGTCAAAGGTTTTTTGGAAATAAACTCTGATTATTTTCCTGTTGACTTTCTTATGCAATTTATAAGCTCATGTTGATCACAATATTGGTTACTTGTTACGCAGAGCCATACCTGATCTTGCATACAATTCTATTTTCAACGAAATTCATTTTAAATTGTAATTACCCCTAAATTAAATGATTACATAGGTTACCTTGATTTACGTCGAAAACATCTACGACTTAATTTACCAATTCCACGAAAGAGAACTACGCATTTATAGTAAGCTGATAGACGATACCAAAACAGGCATTCAGCTAGAAAACCTACAATGTCACTTTCAATTTAGAAGCGTTGTTCCATTGCATTGTGACAGGACTTCATCGACAGGACTTCAAGCATCGGGAGATCTTCAAGAGACTTGTCGCCGACTTTCAGGAATTTGTCGCTCAGGCCCCCCAACTCCAGTAGAACAGGTAATTTGGAAGTAAAGGTCCCACAATGCCGCTCCACCATTCGTGTTGCGTTGTACCGCAAATGCTTATTGTTTCCCTATAGATGACTTCAACACTGCACCATCACCCTGCTCAACTGATGAAGGGACAACATTCCGTTTGAAAATATAGCTGCACAATGCAAAATGCCGGGCATTGTGGCTTGGTTGAAAAACGTCCAGAGTGATGGAGAGTACAAAGCGTCAAATGTCACAGCTCTCAAAGAACAAATGTTTGCTGAGATGGAACTGACCAAATGCGAACGGACTGCTTGGGTGTATACAGCATTTTCAGATGAGACCAGCGACCTCCAGTTGAAGTACTTCAAGCGGAAATACCCCTCCGTCCCTTGGTACGCAACAAGGACAAAGGGGGACCGAGTCTGCTTCTCTCTCGATTTAAGGTTGCAGCATTTCGGGTCCACCACCAGAATAGAATTCCGGACCAACTGAAATGGTATCAGGCTACTGGGATCGTCAAGAAGGACATGGAGAGGGTGAGAAATGCCTGGATGACGAATAGAAAACAACAGATGGAGGATCCAGCTGAGCAGAAAGCTTGGTTGAAAGGTAAATATGAAGCACTTTCGCTACGGAATTCCAGTGTGGGAACTATCCTCCTCATTTTCTCTGCATCCCTGGGGCTAACCTGTGCCCTGTGTCTTTTTGAAAAGCTGGCTTTTTTGATTCGCTACATTACCCCAGTAGTAAAATTGGGAGCCTCCAATAAATATAAAAATCCGATGAAGCTGTTAATAGAAACGATGACAAAATCCCCGTCCACAACAATTCGAAAACACCATCGTTGTCCTCGTCGTGCGTCCACCTAAGCGTCCTTCGCGCCAACGGCAAATACACAATCGTTGCCGAGGACTGAAGGTTAGGCAGCTAAGGCCGCTCTCACCAACAACCCCTTAGCATCACCCATCTGTAAACAGTAGATTGATATTCTAGTAAATTGTATATATAGCTTATGTCAAAAACAATGGAACATGCATACATCGTGTCATTTATGCACTCTTTCGTTTGTCTAACGGGAGCAAGTAGTACATTTGACCTGCTCTCAAGCCGTTTAAGTCCAAACGTTTAACAGGCATACACGAAAAGGTAGGGGTACCGTCATGTTGTCTAACAACTAGACATTATTTAAAACCTACGGACAGTATTGCTGCTATCGTGGTAGGCCTTGGTACGAGGCAAATTTGAATAATTGCTAGCAAGCAGTAACGCAGATATCTCATTGGAAGAAGTTGTGGTAGGGAAACGAAGAAGTGTAATTCTGTGTCTAGAAGCGGAAATGCATGGAGAGGATTGACATCGGTGTGTGGTGGGATAGGATTGAGAGAAAAACACAACTCCACCACCACCGCTTCCAATTCGGGTTCTGCCTCTGTGCCAATGACAAAAAAACGTTTTTATATCCCATTCGTCAGGACATTGACTTATAGTCTATTCCAATTGACATGTTCCTTACTGTGTACCTGTGTACCCTACTGCAAGTTTGCAGGAAAATTGAAGGTGAAGAGCCAAAGAAAAACAGGGCACAAGGCCCTGAAAATGAAAAGTGGAGGACGAAATGAAAATATATGAGATATCTAATAATAATTGAAAGCGGTAGGAGGGAGGGAGTATCGAGATATTACTGGTTGGGCCAACCCTACGGTAGTCATCCTCAAAGCAATGGTTGCAGCTGCTTTGAATGATTCCTACCCGGTAGGAAAAATATGTCTTGTGTATTGATTCTGCGCTCAAAGGAACCGCTGTAGGACAATCGAAACCTCATCAGGTTCCTCACCGTCCCACCGTCCCTAAGCCTGTTCGACTCCTGATATTTCGGGTCTACAGGTTGCCCTATTTCGGGTCTACCATCAGTATAAGATTCCGGATCAATTGAAATGGTACCAGGCCACTGATATCTTCAAAAAGGATATGGAAAGGGTGCGGAACGCCTGAATTACGGATACCAAAAACAAAATGGGTGCTCCACCCGAAGAGAAAACTTGGGTAGAAGATAAACCTGAAGCACTTGCGCTCTAGAATTCCAGTGTGGGAACCAGTCTCCTGCTTTTTCCTGTTTCCCTGGGACTAAGCTGAGGCGTATGTTTCATTGAAAAGCTGGGTTTTTTCATTCGCTACGTCATCCCAGTACTAAAATTGGGAGCCGGCAATAAATATAAAAAACCGATGGCTTTGTTATTAGAAGCAAGGAAACCTACGTCGACGACAAATCCAACACACAATCGTTGTTGTCGAGCGTCCACCTAAGCGTCTTTCATTCCGTTGTCGGCAACGGAAACTGCACACACTTGGAAGACGCCTGAAGACATCCGACCTCGTGGTTCTTCCAAACCTACTACCTCACACTTATCTTATAGCTTATGTCACTAGTAACATATCTAAAATAATCGATTAATACGTTCTTTTGTTTGTCTGACGGAAGAAAGTAATACCTTTTGCCTGTTCTCAGCGTTTTAAATAACTTAAGTTCTTAGTTGCGTCAGTGGTTTAGATTACATCATTAGGTATACAATTATTACTAGGTAACACAATCATACAAGACAACAGGTGTACCATCAAACGTTGAATATTTAATCTTGATTCAGTTGTAATGTAATCTTGAGTCGAATCTTGAATGTATGAAGGACCCAGAAAAGTGAGCAAATGAAGGAATATGAATGAAAACAGGCCGAATATTATATGTTTTGATCACGAATCTCGATTTGCTAATTTGGTCGGTAATTAGTTGCATTAAGATCCAATCCGACAAATTAAACACGAAAGCTGTCAAAATAGTGTCAAGGAGAAGGAGGGAGAGACAGACGAAACTTAAAGCTGATCCTTAGTTGGCCATTCGACAAGCTGGTTGTCGTTGTCGATCTTGAATTTCCGAAGGACTAAATGAGCCCCGTTCACATCCAGCTTGCCATCAGAGACAGAGATCGTGAGGTTAGGGGTCATGGAGGGCTTGGGCCCGCCACCGAGGAACTCGCTCCGATATATCATAAACCTCTCCATTCCCATAATTTTTGGATTCCACTTTACGAAAGTTGAATCGAAAGCCTGGTTGTCGTCCCGTTGTCTGCAATTGTCGATGACAAGGTCTCCGCCAATTATTGGGTCGAAGTTCTTGGAGGTAGCGCACTTTCCACTGCCTACATTGAATAATTGAAAAATGCTTCCCTGCAAAGGCAAATTGTTCCAAACAGTTTCATTATAGCCCCAGCAAAACACTTTCCATAAACCCAACAAGAGAGTTTCCTCTAACTTACATTCCCCATATCCTTTCTCCACAGTTGGAATTGGTCTTCCTTGTCGCAAGTCACTTGTGCGAGAGGGGGTAATGTCGCCACCGATGTCCCGCGGCCCTGGACGGAGTAGCACTTCAGGCTGACGCAATTCCGCATATGTCGCGTCACCGCACCTTCGGCGGCGTCAGCGTCATGACCAACACGAATCAATAGGAGAGCGAGGTAGGTGGCGTAAACTTGAAGGCTCAATATAACTTGGCCCATCTTTGACGTCTTGCGTAAGGTATAGGGAAAATGTGAGTTTGCTGACAACGTGTTCGGAAAATTTAGTGGAATGGTGGAGGAACGGCGGAGTTGTTTCTATTTATGTGGAACTCAGGGGAGGGCAGAGGCAACTAGCGTATTAATTTTTAATGAGGTGACCTCATTTAATTTATACCCAGAAGTAACTTGATAACTTTACGTGTCGTGTGGGCAAGCAGAATATAAAGTTGCGACATTCCCCCACTTCTTACAGCATACGCAAGAACTAGGCCGAATTTTACGACCGCCGTATAAAAAATAACCCATGTAAGTACGTTTGACCTGATTGGATATGCGGAAATAACCCCTATGCGAATTGTTGAGGTTTTGTACCGACTTAGATTTGTGCCAGTCGCAATAATGGTATATTGAAGCACAGTTTGTGAGTAGGCATGTATTTTTACATGTTTGGTAACCACAAGTTCGGTGTCAGGCTGACACCCAAATTGTAGTTGACACTGTCAGCATAAGGCGGGGCTAGGAATTAGGGCAACCTGAAGGAACACACCGTTTTATTTGCAGTCATTGCTAGATACTCGGCGTACATGTCAAACTCCGGGAATTATATCGGTGAAGAAAAGGCGGAAACTAAAAACTGTTAAACAAGAGTACAACTGTCAATGAAGATGCTCAATCCCGTTCATATTGCCAAACGTTTAGGGAGTTAAGGTTGGCGTGTGCTTTAGTTAGATAACTTTAAATGATGGGAATGGGCCGTTAAGGGAACAATATGCTTTCAATGGCCAACAGTGCCAATCCGCATCACGGGTTCCGTTTACCCTTTGATTTTGTGACATTTAATACGTAAAGGTTTCCTTTTATTGCATTTCAGCACCTGTCCAAAATTCTACATCTTCAATTTTGCTCTGGAATTTCAAATAATGCCAACAAAACATTCTGAGGTGAATTGTCACTTATTTATGCTCAAAAACGCGGACGACAACAAATACAGATTTTATGTTTCCATGGTTTTCGAAGAAATCCATTTAGTCGCACTTTGTGATCATTTTTGACACGGAAACATGATGGCCGTGCCCCCGCCAGCAGCGAACCAAAATACCGTATTTTTTAAATCAGAAATTGTATGAATGAGTGAGTCATTGGAAATCATGTTGGAAAAGCAATCAGAAGTGCAAAAATAAAAAGTCAGATGAATAAAAATATTTAATTAAAGGCTTTTCTGCAAAACAAACCCTGGTAAAAAATATTAAAACTGTGTTTAGAGTAATGCAGATTGATCTTGGATAGTATACCGTCTTTGTTTGATACCGTCTTATTCCCAAATCGAGTAACTAGAGTTAACGTAGCTAAAGTTCATATCAAAGCAGAGACGAGTGTTTTTGAAACCTACCGACGACATAACGAAAAACTATTTATCTCATACCGACCAGCAGCACCAGCCTTGGTTTGTGTGTATCCAATCGTCTTTCCCATCTCACATTTTGACTTTTCATTGCCCCTTTTGTTTTTAGGGTTCGTGTTTAATTCACAAAAGTTCTAAAAGTGGTGACAGACGTCGTAGCAGTTACAAGGTAAGCGAAGCAGACTACTTTGAAAAATCCATTTTCGTTGTCTTGTGATGAAATTCAACATCCTCGATTTATCTGGAAATGTCATAGGAGTTTATCTCCTTGGCCGATGTGAAGCTGTGAAAACGAAAAGGTGGGGAACAACTCAGGACCCTTTTCTTGATCGTATTTTGGATGACAACAACAAACTCGACCCACCTTGCTGGCAGACGGTCGTGCTGGAAGGGGGCTACACGTCGTATCCACGGTTCCAAAGCCTTAAGATACAAATGGCTTTCCATGGGGCTCAGGCTCCGGTAATGGTACGCAGGAGGGGAGAATTTTGGGAAAGATTTCACTTCTTGATATGAGGTCATAGAAATGCGAACTGCTCCTTTTCCCAGTCTGCGAGGTTTTGTTCGGATACGAAATGACCAGGCATATCCAGGTGAAGGAACAACGGTTGGCGTTGAGGGAAGATCGTCATTGGATTTGGAGTCGATATCGAAACATATATACCCTAATAATCCCATGTCAGAGGATTGCACGACTTTCGAATCATCCGCGTCGTATGGACCGGACCTTTATGTCGGCAGACTGGGAGAAGTCTGGGACACCCTACATGGCTGTTCTCCTTCTTCCCCCAGTTTCCTTAGACCACTTCCCCAATGATTATTCTCTCCATAAGGAACTCCTCATTCTGGCTACCCACTCCGCGCTAGATAACAACCCGAAGGCGGCATTCGGGACTTCATACGTTCCAGTTAACCCCGGGACCCCCGTCAAAATACCGCTCAAACCGTACGGGGACACCATTCGTGTAATTGCCTCCACCCACTCGTTCTACAGAAGGATAGAATGGTGCTCTCATTCCAAATACAGTCCTCTGATCAGCGCCTCTCACAGCGAGGACTATGCCTACGAACGGTGGTTGAATGACTGGTTGGCTGACGTCGTTGGAAGGGAGAACGGCTCCATCACCAGAGACTGTTCCGTCTGGGGCTACAAGGTTAGTCCAAAAGCTGAATATTCAAATTTTCTGTCAGGGTCCTTGTCTTCGACTGACTCGGATCTCGCACGGATCGTTATTGGGGTTTCGGGATACAAGCACTTGTCATGCTCATCAGTAGCCAGTCATCTGGACTTTGCAATGTATGCAAAACCCTTTCACTGGGTGCTATGGCTTTGGGTGGGTGGGGCGTTGCTATCAATGACACTCTTCTACGTACTTTGGTGGATCACATATGCACGACGGAGCAGTCGTGCGCGAGACACGGGGCAAATTGTCCTTCTGCTCTTGAGCTCCCTGGTGGAAGACTGCCCTCCTACGCCGTCCCGCTTGGCAAAGAGGCTGACGTTCAGGAGTAGCTTTGGGGTGATGGTTTCTTGTTTCCACGGTTGTCAGCTGTGGTTACATTGGAAACCTCATCAAGTTTCTCAACGTCCCTCCTCCTCCAACACCGTTCGACTCTTGGGCGTCCCTACCATGCCTCTCTGTGGAATCAAACGCCCTCGTCACTTCCCGAGCGGCTTGGCACAACAAGTTAGGTGGAAAGTAGCATTCTTTGTTCAAACAAAGAGGAATGCTTCTTCACAATTCTCAGCTGGACTCAAAGTGAAGAGTTCCAGGGATGCATGGAACTCTATTCGGAACCGTCAAATGCTAATTTTGGGTACATTCAATATTCCAATCATTCATCCGGCAATGGTGACTATATCACCACCATCACAAAAAACACGTTTTTACTAGACATCTTTGAAACAATATCGCAATTAATTCGTGAGAAAAAGCTGATGTACGCTTCTAAAGGTGAGCTGTTGTTGCTTTGGAGTCCATCAAACCACTTCAAGAAAGCCAGATCGCTTCCAAGATACGCATTAAACCACTTTATAAATACCACTCTCATCTCCCAATCACTCCCCTACAATCGCGGGACCAACAAAGCCGGAAAACTCAAGTTGTTCACAGCCCTGCAGGACAACATTTTTTCTGAGAGGGAGCTGACCAAGTGCGATAGGACTGCTTGGGCGTATGCAGCATTTTCGGACGAGACTCGTGACATATCCTGTATGATAGACTGGATTGCGAAGGTGCCTTTCCTACAATGGGAAGCATGGCAACCTGACTGCTGACTCATCCTTCCTTGCCGATGTGAAATCCTTTATGATTCTTGTAAAGTAAGGACTATGAAATAATGAGTGGTAATATTAAGATAATGGATGTATCCTACGACACAGCTTCCAATTTTTTTTCAAAATCGGTTTTAAAGACAACACGCTAGACTTTTGCATTACAAAGCCGCCCGCGAGATGTCATAATTACTTCACGAATGGGGGCCCTCTTCCCCTTTCCGTTCGTCATGCGGGACCATCCGATACAGAGACGGCCTCTATATCCGTCTACAGGGGGTCACCTTCCTTTGAATGGGGAGGACAAGAGGTCATTGTGACCAACAGTTCGGCAAATAACTTTGGCTTTTATCCGATGGGTGCTATTAACTGGATTCTCCAGTTGTGATATTTCCGAATGTATGTATTTCCTGCAGGTTCTAAAAAGGGTTAAGCGTCCATTCCAATGCCAATAACGATGTAGCGAATGTGATGGGAAGTGAATCCAGCGTAAGAAAATTCATTCAAAGTCACTTGGTAATCAAAGTCACCAACTGTTCACCTCAAAATGTTGATACAAAGACAAATAATAAAAGTATAACGAGGAGGGATTCCAAAAAGCAGGCCCACAATGGACAAAGCAAACCACCGTCCTAAAAATAACTTCCAACTCCAAGGCAAATATGACACAGCCCATATCAGTGCTACAAGATCCAGTGCCCTATCCCACCATGCCTTTCCATGTTTCTCAGCCGTTTCGGTTCCTTGACCATGAACATTAGGTATAACAATGCTCCTTGGGATTGAGTCAGACGGGACTTCAAACAATGGTGTCCACCAGGCTGCAAATAAAATTGGTCGTCAACAACCTACAAAGACACAATTGTCATATGTATTTTTTGACTTACCCAAAAGACAGCAGAAAGCTGCCGCAGTTGATACAAGGTTTCCCGACATGATGGGAAACAGTCTGTCAAATTTTGTTGTCAAAATGTAAATAATGTTTACGACGTAGTCAGGTCTTGTGACTGAATCTTTGTGAGTCACGAGACAAGAACTTGATCACAAGTCTGTTAAATCTTGAGATACGTACATGCCTGTTATATGTTGAGCTTGGATACGAATAGTCAAACAGCGTTGGGATGCACAAACACATCCACTCCATTCACTTCTTTATGCTACTGTTTATTAATGTTGAACAAACGAGTGTGACACTATTCGATATACATGGTACATAAATAAGCAGGTTATAATAATATACAGACTATAATTGTTCATTGTGAGATGGAGTTGATTCGTTTGGGAAGAATGGATATCTTTATGCGGCATGATTTTGGACTCTGATATAAACCAGTTCTAGAGACGTTGCAATTGTATGTAATTCGTTATACGATTGACTCTGTTCTTTTGTCCATTGATTCCTCTTGTACAACTTGTGCAATCTAACCGACGCTCATTTTGTTGTCGGCGTCGGCAACCGAAACTACACACACGTCGGCGACAAAGCGGCTCCCTCTCATGTATCTGTAAACAGTTGGTTGATGTTCTCGTAAACTGCACGTATAGCTGATATAGATTAGGTCACAATTGAACATACAGCCCGTCATTAATAAATTGTTTTGTTTGTGTCGGTGGAGTGCTGTCGAAGTAGCTGCCATTTCCGAAAAACTTTTGGGCAATCTGGACATGGGAACCTAGATACAATTTCCAAAAAAGGTCAAACGTTGTTGTGCAAAAAGTTGTCGCTATCTCTCAACAAATTACCATGTCATTCCAAATTGAAACATGACACCTGCGTTAGGATCCATTGTAGTCGATGAACGACCCTTCCACTAAAATGGTGTTGCAGACCGTTCCAAAGGTATCCTTCGTATTTACGTATGCTGACGTAGACTTTGTAGGCGGAAGCCGTAATGACATTTGTGGACCCAATTGACCATTGTGTTAAAGGTTGCCATTGTATTTTGTATGTATGCAAAATCTATTGTTCGAATTTGCTGGTAACTATCTATTCTTAGATAAAAATAAAATCATTTTATTTTTATCTCAATCTCTCAAAATCAATTTATTGTTGGTAACAGTCACCAGAGTTACTTAAAGCCATAGTTGTCAATTAAAGTTATATGGGTAAACGTTTTAATAAACACTAATCAGTGTGAGAGACTACAAAAATATGGGACCTCAAAGACTCCAACTGTACCACAAATACATTTTCATAAAAATACAAAAGACCAGAGCAAAATGAGTCCATTCCAATGTACAGTAACATTGGAATGGACACCACAAACCACGACCCCAGAAATTGCTTGCAATACCAAGCCAAAGACGCCGAACTCTTTGTCAGTGTGACCAGGGCCACTGCGCCATCCCACCATTCGTTTCCATGGTTCTCTTCCTTTTGGGTTCCTGGATTATGAAGATTAGGTATAACAATGCTCCGCCGGAGTGACTCAAATGTGTCACCCAGTTTCAGAGGTTCGTAACTTGAAAGTGTCCACGAGGCTACATACACACAAAAAATTAAGAAATAATCGTAACGTGTATTTTATAACTTACCTAGAAAATAATCCTTTATGTAAAAAGAAGTATGAAGCTATCTCCATCAAGTAGGTTGTGTAGTGTAAAAGAAGAGAAGAAATGTGATAAAGCTCTGTGTTTGTGTAATTTGGTTATGTGTGATGATGATGATGATGATTCATCCTCCGAAAGCAACGACGGCCCATCTACATGTATGAGGAGGAGGACCACGTTTGTATTGTTCGTAGAGAAACGTGACTATGCTTTACAACATTCTTGGTGTTATGCAGTCTAAAATCTGTGCCAATCCTCCCTGTGAAGGAGAACGCTTAATTATGTACCTGAGAGACAGGGGACTTGGACATGTCATATGGACAGATCGACAGACACATGATCAGCTGGGACAATTAAGTAAACGCATAAGTTATTGGAGATAGCTAACAACAGACAGCTGCAGTTAATACGAGGTGTTGGGACATACTGGAAAAAAGTCTCTGCCTTTTTGTTGACAAAACGTAAATGATGCTTACTACGTAGACTTGTCTTGGGACTGAATCTTTGTGAGTCACGGGACCAGACAAAAAATTAAACCAGTGGAGCTTAGGTAGGTTCATGCTGAATCTTGAAATTCCACTACACAGAGTCAAACTGCTTTGTTATACAATGTACAAAACACATTCATTGCAATCGCTTCTTCACATGCTGGTTTTTATGAATGTTGCTTAAACGAGTGATAGGCAGGCTATAATAATAGACAGACTATACGTTGTGCTTTGAGAGATGGATTTGATTGATTTGGGACGAATGGATGCATAAATTCTTTATGTGGCATAACTTTTGCGCATAAATGGAGTCTCGTATAAACCGGTTCCAGAGACGAAGCAACTGTAGATATGACTTTATACGATTGACTCTGCTCCTTTATCCATTGATTCCCTTGTCAATTACATATCAATTACATACCAGTCCTACTTCAATTGCTCAATGGCTTTGCATTCCAACCAGGAAAAATGGAATTAAATGGGTTGCAATCAAAAGTTGTGAATAAACTAATTGATAGTTTGTATACAACAATGATTTGTTATCTTCTGCCCTGCAACATGTCTAAAATGTCTTAAAACAAATGTATGTGGACACAGCGGCCAACTAAGCGATTAATAACGAGGAACATGACAACAAACAAGTTTTTTCCCCCAATTCCTTCGCAAAGATGATATCATTTAAACCAAATCAGTGCCAGAGCTTCTCGTTGTTGTAAAGTATATCTAGGTCGCTGCACACTGAGTTGCACGTTGATAGACCCTGATAAAACCTGCACTAATTTGGAAGATATTGCTTTTCATTCCGTAATTCCGTCTAGCCATGAAGTCAGTGATCGGAACCATGGTGATGTTTGCGGCACTGTTGTAAGTTGAAGCCTTGGAACTCTGTAATCGTCTGTATCTAATTGTAAGTGCTTCTTTTACGAAACAGGCCTGCCTGTGTTTCGGTAGTTCCTGAGGGTAATCTAGACGTGGCGACCACCACGACACCATCTGAAATAGAAGAATCCGAAGAAGAGGTCACTAATGAAACCAGCATCACAAGCGAAGAAGGTTTACATTTACAAAGTGGTACATCATGTCGTCAAATTATAGATTCACCTAAATTCATTGTTTCAGATGACACCAGTGGTGACAACTTCCCCCCAACAGTCTACATTGTTGTCAACGAGAGTAGCATTCAGAACCGACCATTCATTCCAATCAGTAAAAAGTTAAAAATCTTCCTGCCAGTCCACCATTCAAAACTCGTTGTTCCCGAAGATTCCGACAGTCCAATCAAGGTTTGGATTCGACTGCTTATACACGAAATTGTGGATGTGGACGTTAAGAATGAGGTAGTTGGCATTCGTGTTTACCACGTGGATATATACTTTGGTAATCCATCGAACTTGTGTGCAGAGGGTGGTCTTGGATGTGGACATTGAACTTATGTGGTACGACGACGGGATCCGTAGACAAATTCTGGCAAACAAAGATGTTCAGAACCTAACCTTTCGATACGTGTCCATTGACGAGGAGTTCCTCCGTCATGTTTGGAAACCGGATATATCCTTTCGTAAATAACGTACATCTAAATCTGTCATTCCCGCCTTTATTTAAATCTTGGGTTACAGACGAGCTTGAATCAGCGCAAGAGAGCCATCTGTTTTCTAAGAAGGTTGGTCTGACCCTCTTTCTAAAGTCCAGCCATGCAGGCCGATTCCAGCTTGATACCCGGTAACTCGAAACTGATCTTATGACCACATCACATAACCTGCATGTTTCATCGGTAACAGGAAAATCATTCACCTTCAATGCGACATGGATTTTCGGTACTATCCAGCGGACACACAAACATGTGTATTTCATCTGGCAAGTTGTAAGTGTGAACACAAGTCAAGTCAATTCTACACATTTGGTGTTCTCTATGTAGACCAGTACTATCGCCACGAGTTAAACTTGAGTTGGCGCAATTCAACTCCTTTTGAAGCCGTATACTTGAATAAAGTTGAGGATTCAAACTTTCAGTTTCAAGTGTGTGATGTTGAGCCGAGACAGGATCAAACTAGTCTCGAATTGGAGTACAAAAAAGCGAGTACGCATTGACAAACGCAGTTACCAGTGACATTGTAATTTTTTATATGATAGATGTCCATTTTTCGGCCCTTACATTTACTCTAAAGATACGGAGAAACCTGAGCTATCACTTGATTCAGACATACCTGCCTTCAGTCCTTCTAGTTCTAATCACGTGCTTATGTTTCCTCCTTCCTCCCGACATGGTGGAAGCGAGGATTGGGATTGCCATGACCACCGTGCTAACACTGACAGCCATGTTTTTCTCCATTCGGTAAGCCATTTCTATCTTATCTGAACGCAAACTAATTTTAAGATGTTCCGTTCATAGAGGAACGTCGCCTGAAGTGAGCTACACAATGGCTATAGACGTTTGGATGGTTTTTTGTGTCTTCATCGTTTTCCTTGCCCTTGTGCTCTTCGCGGTGGTGTATTGGTTAGTAACGCATTGTTCTTGCGGCACTACATTAATTAATTCAACGTTTAACAGGGCAAGGCGAAAGTTGCTTAATCTGGCTGAAGGAGAAATGAGTGGAACCGTTCTGGAAAGTGGTAGCAATCTGAGGTCTATAAGTCGTCGGTTAACTGTGCGCTTTCAAAACGGATCCCGTCAAGAGGTGAAGTGTCCCTTAAGTCCCACGAAATTGGCCCCGGGTTTTATTTTAATGTCCTCATGTACATTTTCAGGGACCTCCTACTACTGAAAAGCTAAACAAATTGAAGCACTATGAAGGATTGGTCAACGCGTCGCGGAAATACTCCTTCCTTGTATACACCCTAGCATTCTCACTATTCTTGGCTGGCTACTCCACATGGGTATTCATTAGCTCAGACTACTTCATTTGGAGTCCCGACCCGTACTACAATGCAAATGAGGAGAATGGTGGCAAGTATGAGTTTATCCTGTCCACGGTAAAGGGTGGGGAGGAGGAATGAATACTATTCAGGATTCAGATTCAGAATTAAAACAACATCCCACATTCCAAGATGAATGCCATATTCATATCTAGCCATTGAACATTTAGTTGTAGTCCATCTATCTATTGTGTCTAAATGTTAAAGAGGTTATGATATTACGTCAAAAGTGGCAATATTGGCGATAATATTTGAACACCATTATAATGATAATTGTTCACAATTGAACCGAAATTGATGCAACTTGAAGTCTGGGACAAATTATCAAAAATTTCAATTTCATGAGGTAGTGAGTACGTATAATTAAAGGTGGTTGAATAAAGTTTGTCCATAGCTTATCTAACCATGACTTTATGAACTTAAATAATCAATATCACAGCTGTTTATATTAGCATTCTCACTATTTTGTTACATAAGAAAGAGTAAAGTCTGTTTCCACAGGAATTGAAATATTCCCTCTGGTTTATTATCGTTGCGTAATTTGACATTCCGATGAACTTCAGAATCAACTACTGAGGACTATTTCGTTTTATAATGAACATCTGCCCAATTATACCGCGTTTTAATGCGAATCCGTCATAAATTCATATATTTTTCCTTCATGTCAAAAATTAGTTCATTTCCAATTTACCATTGATCCGATCACATTGATACATAATACATCATGGCTTCTGGACTTTTACATTGCGTCTTACTGCTGTCCGTGATATCAGTATCACCTTCCCCACACCCTCAGCTCCCTTCTTTGGCGTTGACACTCCCCCCATTAACCATACCAACTACTGGTAAATCCATAATGGGGACAATCAACAACTTCGCCAGTGGAATGTCCAATGCTGCTTGTGAAAAGAACCCAACCCACCTCCTGTGTAACACTAGCGTCGCTGTTGGTCATAAAATTGTAAACTAAATATGTCCAATTTAAGACCAACTTAATCTGACATGCTACGTGTTCATAATAGTTGCAACAACTCCCTGGTTCCTTAACGATCCGACACTGTTCAGTCTTTCTGGCTAGTCCACATTGCTGTGCCCAATTCTGTTCCACCACTGGTGCTGGAGGAAGCTGTGACGGGGACACAGGCGCCTGTTTTTGTAACCCGGTAAAAATATGCTACACCCAAACCCTTGTATACCAACGCCATCTATGTTTCTACTTTAGAGTGGACCACCACAAGCATGTCAAATGCTAATTACCACCGACAATTACACAACCGCCGGAATGAATAAAAACGATCAAACCGTCCTGGACATATGTCGAGGAAAGTGTGCTTCCAACGGTAATGGGTGTACAAAGCCTGCAGCCATTACAGATGGGATTGTAGGAACCGTTTGTTTCTGTTATTGCTAAAAACAGTGCTTGTAACAATTCCACATCTATTGAATAAAATGCAT